>JAHPZR010025300.1:22500-27500 GCA_019787425.1 Platygyra sinensis
TTCCAAACACCAAGAAGAGTTGTAGAGATGTTTAGAACTGTGGAAAAAAAAAAAACAAAACAAAAAAACAAAACAAAAAAAAAACATGACTTTATTTAACCTTTATTTAACACTGTTTTGATTGTTTGGAATAACTATCTTCTCATGGAAACTAAAGCTGCTTAGAAGAAGGAAAATAAAATCGAAATCCTTTAATTAAGATACGATACTCAAACCTTCACCGTCTGGAAAATGATTCCCTTTTGTTTTAAAAGATCATTAATGAGATTAACAAATATTTAACCACGTCAAGACTGGGATTGCTGCGGATGTGGCATCATGAGATGCCAGCATCGCCTATGTCACCACTCGTGCAATGTAAAAGAAGAAACTTCAGAGGCCAGTAAGATCACGAATAATGCTGTCGATTTACCATGTTGATCAATTAATTGCCGGTTTTTATATGACGCCACTAAAATTAAAATTACAAAACTATTGATCCTCCTGAGATTTTACTCTTATGATTTATAAGAGCAGCTCAATACTACTATTCATACAAATTTTCGCTCCAAATGAGTTCTTGGTTTTGTAATAGACTACGCTTGAATTTTTAAGCTTTTACGTGACGCTGCATTTACATGACGGCCAAGAGAGCTGTTACCTTGGTTAAAAAACTGACTTATTTCGGGCAATTTGGCTATCTGAATAGTTCTTGTATTAGACAATTTATCGTTTTAATGTTTTTTAGTTCCTCGAGAGATACATTCGCGCTTTTGCAGCAAAACTCTTTAGTTTTTAGCAAATTATTTTATTGTTCTAATGCATGGGCAAATACATCCAAGTGTAACATTAACAAACTGCAAGCTGTGCAAAACTTCGCTTGCAGCATTCTGAGCAGCGCGCTAATATGATCATATTACACTCATTTGTAAAGAGCTCAATTGGCTCGCTGTGGAAAACCAGCTATATTATCGTAGCGCTACAATGTATGACGGGCGACGCCTACGAATACTTGTCTTCAAAATTTTTAAGCCGAGCCGAGGTGAGCGGTAATAGCACCAGAAACTCACAATTGTTGAACATTCCACTTTTCAAAATCGCTAGCGGCCAAAGAAGCTTTTATTATAAAATAATTAATTTATGGAATTCTTTAGCTTATTCTCTTTAACTGTACAATTTAGTCGCTGTCTTTAAAAATCGCCTTAGGACTAAACTCCAGAAAGAATTGTAATTTTTCGACTTAATCCTCCCTTTTACGAGAGTTTATATAACTCGATGGAAACACGGAGTACATATTTTCTTTTTCTTTTAGAAAACACGCGACGAGAAAAAGGAAAACGAATTGTTAACTTTGATTATAAAAATGCAAATTCTCTTTGCTCGCGTCATCACTGCGTCAACAGCTCGTGCTAGTTCTGTGTCTCCATCGAGCTATAGACCCAATACAAAAATGGCAACCTTTAAATTATTCTTTTATTCTTATTCAAAATAGCCTCACTAACCTCGTTTGGGATAACAAATTCTTTACAATTTTTGTTTCAAAAACGAGGTTTGTGAGTCTATTTTAAGTACGAACAAAAGAATAATTTAAAGACAGCCATTTATGCTTAGGGTCTATAGAAACACGATTTTTAATCAGTCAACGAGAGTATTTTCTTAGGACTGTCTAAATTTATAATTTTAGAACCTCATTTTTGTCATTTTTATTTTTAATTGTAAATAGAAATATTTTTGAAATATCTGTATTAATATTGTCTTTGAAGAGCCCTCTTGGGGAAAGTCATTGAAGTATGTATGTATGTATGCCTTCTTTCTTGTCTCAGATTCTCGACGTTATCTATTGAACGGTTGTCATTTTTGTTATGTAACTCCACACTGAATGGAGTGAAACTGAAAACCAGCAATGAGTTTGATGTCAATGGATCTCGAATTGTTCCAGCTTTTCTACGAGTCGATTAAAAAAAATGATAATAATAAAAATGAAAAAGAAATTAACGTTTTTTTTTTAACCTCCCCGAGACGGAAATGTCAAAATTGTGCATTCCTGGAGAAAGAAACAGAAAAGGAAAGAGAAACAAAAAAGTGAGGTTGCTGATAAGTTACCGATAGTTTTGATAGGTACTGTAGACATGGTATAGGTACAGCTTTTGAGCTAAGGAACTCTATTTGAAAACGTTTCGACACATCACGGACCAATCACGATGATTTTGGTCGAGAGAATGATCAATGAACGGATGAGTGTGAAAGATTCCAAGGTCAATTTTTCCTTTTAAGAAGAGTACTGAAGTAACTCAGATCCCTCTCACTGAGTTAACATATCCCCGGCCAAACCTTCGCAACCTCTTTAAATTTCCCTTTCAGTTATTTTTTTAATTTTCCAGGTATTGCCCCTGGTTGCACTGCAAACTGCACTTGTAGTTATTATCCACCTAACTCAATCACGTGTGGCTATCGAAAGATTGAAAGTGTACCAAGAGTGCTGATAGAATCGATGCCGAACACCACTTCCGGACTGTATGTATGCAACACGACATGTCTTGAGGTACACAACAAATTAGACAATCATGCCAAGATAACTTGTTTTTTCCACTCTTGCTGGCAAGCGTTGCTAGTACTTATACCAAAGGGTCGTTAGACGAGAGATTCCCCCCCTCTGAGCGTAAGTTAACCGAAAACTACATGAATTAATGCAATACCCGACCGAAACGTCGAAGGGTGGGGCTGGACGGAATGTTCAAGTCACCCTCACAAACATTTTATTAAACAAGCACATGCTGGATCATTTTGTTTGTGTAAAACTTCCATCTACTCCACTTCATCATCGACTCACTTCATTGAATTTTCTACAAAAAAAATATCAGTTTTATCAAGATGTCGATCAATTACTTAGATTTCCTTGGACCACGAGTTGTTTCCGGCTTTTTTACGAGTTAACAAGACGAAGGACAGTTTCTCTTTATTCTGTCCTTTTCGAGAGGTTGTAAAGAATCGTTCTTAGAGAAAAAAAATCTTTCAAAATAAATTTTGTCGTTGTTTGTATGTGAGACTAACTACTGTCCAAATTTGAGGCAAAAGGAACTACTTCCCTTTAAGTCAGTGTATCTTTCAAAAGGTGATTCAGACGCTTAATTTGGAGGTGGTAAGATAATCGACAAAACCACCAACGTGTCATTGTCTGTATAAAGTTTCCATCACAGCTAAAAGTAATGCTAATCTTAGCAAAGCTCTGTATCAAGCAGGCTTCCTCCATTTGGTAACTTTCTAAGAATAGCCTCCTAAAGCGAGGTGCGACTGTGTTTAGATGGCAACATGTGTATTTGCATGTGAGTTCGTGGGCTAATTTCGTTTGATTGCCTGCATGTAAAAGGGCGTTGGCAGAGCGAAAGGCCAATAACCTCTCACATATTAAATATGTTTTTTATAATGTCAAATTGCAGTTCATTAGCCTCTAACAGAATTAAAAAGTTGACGAAGTACTTATTTCGCGGACTACGAGAGCTAACCTTATTGTAAGTTCCAAAATCTAGTTTGTTTGAAATCACTATGATATCATTTACTTCCAATTTATTTGGTGTGACGTAATACCCCCTTCACCCGAGTAATACACTTCTATCCCTCCCACAGCCAAAACTACGGTGTTCGAGAAGTATCTCTAAAATAACTATTCGCTTTGATTCGTAGATTGTCTGATTCCTTACTTTCAAAGTCCATCCGTTTGATTTCTGAATGACTTTTTATTCCAAAAATTTGCCCTTTTGATTTCCAAAGCGATTTTTTTTATTTCCCAAATTTGTCCGTTCGATATCTGAAATGAATTTTTGACTTCCAAAATCAGACCATTTGGTTTCTGAAGTGATATTTTGATTTCTAAAGTGAATTTTTATATTTCCAAAATTTGTCCATTTTAATTCTGAAATAATTTTTTTTATTTCCACAAATTTGTCCGTTTGGTTTCTGATATGGGTTTTTGACTTCTAAAATTTGGCCGTTTGAATTTTGTTTGATTTCCAAAATTTATTTGTGTGATTTTTCTCATGTGTTTTTATTTCCATTATCTTTCCGTTTGATTTCTTAAATGGGTTCGGTAATTCCCCTATGTGACTATAGTTTCAGCGGTCTGTGCATGGAGATTCATGGCTTTGAATTCTAGTCAAAGAAGTCATGTAAACGGTACATTTTAATTTAACTTTACCATTTAGGCATAAACAAAGTTATGGTTCATTAGTAATTTCAAGGCAGGGCAAAGTAACAAGCTGTAATAATTGAATGCAGGAAGGAGAACACCTCTCGCAGCAGGCTGTTTGTAAACAAATCGTTCGTACGGTCGTCAGCGAACTTCAGTGGCAGCTAACCTGTTTTGCTGCCAGACGTGTCACAAAAACACGATGGTTTAGACTGTCTGCAAAAGAGGCAAACGGAAACCATATTGTTGTTGTAGACTTATGTCATGTCACCTTTTCCCCTTCCATCAATATGAAGTTCAATTTCTGACAAGTACCAAACCGATGGGACGAACACACCTTCCCTGTCCCTTGCGGCAATGCCATTCCGTTCTGAGAGTATTAGGGCGCGCCCACCACCTCAGTACATGTATCTTATTAGACGTTTTGTTGTGTAGTATCGCTGAATATTTTAACGAATTGTGCCGTATTTTGGAAAGCCCGTAGGGCGAGTCAAAATACAAACAACGAGTAAAAATTCTCGGCGATACTACACAACAAAACGTCTAGTAAGAGATATATTATCCAACACGCCAAATTGGTATGTTCGTGCGAGCGAATTTTGTGGATATTTTACAGGGAATGCATGATGGAAGTATGCGAAGCGGAACGGAATTGGCGCGGGAAATCCAGCTAACCGATTGGTCAACGGCAGGAAACCTGTCTTAACCTGTCCTCTGGAGTACAAATACCGCGTGATATTTGTACTCGTCTTAAGCGTTTTTTTGTACTCTGAGAAGGGCAGTTTGATAATAAAGTCGGGTATCACTCCGGGATACACGAATCTCTGTATTTTGTAAA
>JAHPZR010025300.1:32500-45000 GCA_019787425.1 Platygyra sinensis
GATCTCATTCGCCTTAGAATTCTGTGAGTATATTTTTAAAAACTAGTTATTATGAACTTGTCAAAATTATTTGGGGTGGTTGTTTGAAGTGGGAGAGGGTCATCAGCTTTAGAGGTCTTGATAAGATGTTGATCGTCCAATTATCAAGGGAGGGGTGAGTCATTATATTTGTTTTGCATTAGGAAAATGAACACATCTAAAAATAACTGTTTTACATAATCAAAATGTTGATACCACTAAACACTTGGCAACACATTCAATTTCGAACGCGTCCAGCTGTGGTGTTTGTTAAATTATCATTTTGAGACGCGTCTGAAGAAAAACTCGTAGCCGTTGTACAATAAATTAAAGAGCGTATCTTTCATGTGTTGCGAAAATCTGTACGAAAATAGTATGCTTTTCGACATGCTGGTCTTCAAGAACACGAGCTTGTGTCTTCATGCTATTTACCCTCAAAGGTACGGGAATCATGTTCATGGGTGTGGGACTGACACGTTTGGGTCTGAGACTCGTTGGTCTTTGTAAAGTTCATGGACATGTCTTAAGATAGAAGGAGGAAGAAATAAATCTAAAACGTAAATAACGCCGCAAGGCGGCGACGGCGACAACGACGACTCAAGTACTTTAAGGCCTGGTCCTCAGACTTTTACTGTTTAAAAATATTTTATTAGTTGTATTTCTGAAGACATTGAAGACAATGGAAGCGGATTATGCTCGTACTTAGGTTTTCATTTCGTGAACATTTTGGAGAAGAGTTATTGCTTGTTATAGGTCACATGATACGTCACGTGACGTTAACTGGAGAGTAGCTATTATTTGAAGAATTGGTGGCGGTTTTTAGTGATATCATCGAACAAGAGTGAATTTTAGATGCAGATCAATGATTTCTCTACTTTCACGTTTGAAATGATCGTCTCGTCTTTTGCAGAAATACATAAGTCTCAAGGTCTTTTTTTTGACAAAAAATAATTGATATATTTAAATTTGCGTCGAAAGCGGTCATATATTAATCAATGCTATTGAAATTCGCTAGCAATTAGCCGAATAACAGACCAGACAAGCCACGCAGTCAAAATTATATGTTAAGCAAAGGCAGTCAGCCGCGTTCTGTAATCAGGGAAAATTTGAGTTTGGTGAAGCAAATATAGCAAGACATATAGCTGCAGACCCGTAACCAGGATAGGTGGGGGGGGGGGGGGAGGTGCACGGGGTGCTTTGGCAACCCCCTTCCCCCTCCCCAAAGGCCCGCATTTTGATACTCAATGTCCAAAATAAGGGCTGCACTCGGTTAAACTGAAGTTTAAAACTTAACAGTGATATTTAAAACGAAAAGTCAGAGAATGGAAAAAGCACTAATATATTCATTGAGAAACTAAAACCAGTTGTACTCTAGTTGCCCGAGCCATTTACAACATTTTAGTGTGTAGGGTCTTTCGGATTATGGCGGCATCACTTTGAGCATAATACTAGATGAAAGCCCATTTGGCATACACGTGCATTGGTTTAGCAACCCTGCCGATAAAACCTTAAGTATTTGTGGTGTTCCTCAGAGATGGGAAGTACATAGTAGGTATTCTTCAGGCCAGTAATAACACAATAAAACAGATTGGGATCGCGAGTCGCTCAGCAGAACAAAGGGTGTCTATTTTGAAATGGTGTTTCTCAATGTGTTTATTGAGACTTTTTAATTCAAAACCATGCGATTTTTGCCACTTTACTTTTTCCGCAAAAAAATCGTGGAGATGTATTCCTCTAGAGGGTGTACAGCAGGCTCAATAACACCCAGTTCTAGCAGGTGAGTAATGTCTGAATCAATAATCTATTGTTAATTTGAATGAAACTAAATTTCAGGCCTTGGCCTAGTTTGATTTGGATTTCCAATCTCCAGATGGCAATGCTGTACACTGTGCAATATATTTTGCTCTGTTGTTATTCTCGACCAAGCAGGTAAAAAAATGCCCTAGCCTACCGGCAAATGTTCCTGCACTTGTTAAGCTAACATGAATAGGATTCAAGTTTAGTCGCTCTTCTTCGACCTCTCCTGCTTCCTTCTAAAGTGGATGCGGCTCTGGTGGTGTTTTAACAGCTTGTTGTTGCTGTTGAGGACGCCATCATATTTCATCTTACCCTGCCAATAGAGGCGTTGTTGACTGCTTTTTGCAGAGCTACTGGAACTGCTGTCTTTGGTAAGCTTGGAGCTTAGTCTATTGGTGTCTGATATATATTTTACAGCCTTTGGGAGGTCATCCCCAAACAGTAAACTTGCTACTGGATTCGATGGGCTCCAGAGATGTCTATGAATTACATTGAGGCTAGGTCTTATCAGCTCTCTCCGTCGACTCCTGTTTAGCGTTTGCCAACAATAGCTCCCCGTCCATCAGGGGACCTACGGTGTCTTTTTTTTTCAGTATTCTGAGATCCTGAGTTCCCTATCAGCTTATTGAGCTCTGTCACGATTATTAATTATTATTCCTTTTACTATGCGTGTCTGTACCTTTTGGAATTTTAGGTCAGTTGACCTAGCAGACTGATCCAAATTGTTCCATCCACCTTTTGTTTCTGACAAGGTGGTGCAATTTTCGGGAGTTTCGTGTTGTTTTTGCAGATCCGTTATTTTGTCTTCATTAGCTTTCTCCCTCGTGATTTTACCCTTGAGGGATGCAAGTTCCCCGTCGATAGCGGGCCAACATGCTGGGTGAGCTGCTGTGTGTTAGTCAGCTTAGAAATTAGGCGATTTCTGTTTTCCCCGGTTGGCTTTTCTTAACGGGAGGCTCGCCCTCGAAAAGTGATTCATCGTCGTCCGTAAACCCGTTCGAATCACCGTCATCATTGGCATCGTCCGGTTCTTCGTCAGCGTGCGAGGTAGTGAAGACGCTCAGGCCAGTGAAACCGGTCTTCATTGAATGCCTTAGGCCTTCAAATGAACTCTTAAGCTCTTCAGCGATAAAGGAGTTAAGGGCTGCGCCGTTTAAAGCCATAGTGGAATTTACTTCGCTCGCGCTGTCCTTTGGTGTAGGGGACTTTTTTCCCGCCTTTTCGTGGAGCTGATGTTTCAGCCGATTTTCGCACCTCATTCTTGCTTTTATCCACCTTAGAAGATTTAATTTCTCCTTGCCTCAAACCTGTGAATTGGGGTTGAAAGTGGACTGTCTTCGCCCATATCGAAAAAATTTGGAGAGCCCGTAGAGAAAAATTATTGCATGGACCAAGATGGCGTAAACTCGCACTAAGTTGGGGTAAGTGCTTGCGATCTTATATGATCTCACATAACGATACCCAGGTAGAATGGAAGGTTTTCGAGACACAAAGATGGAAAAATATTTTATGTTTCTCTTGTTCTCTTACCGTCATTTCTTGATGTCAGGACAATATTCTAGGAAAAGCCGATGTGTACTTTTTTAACAATTCCGCATTGTTGATAAAATTGTAGAGACTTCGCCAGCCCTAGTACCTGAAAATACTGATGACAATCATCGCTTAGAAACAATGCAACAAGAAATAAATGACATCGGGTAGTTCGACGACCTCTGAGAATTTTAGTTCTTTCGCAAGTAAGCTGTTAGTTGGTTAGAAATATCACTTCATTTCGTGTCACAGATTAACGACAAGTTTCCAATGCGATTTCTTCATCAGTGCCGCATAGTGTTTCAGTCAGGATACCTCAGTGAGTACGTGTATTTTGTGTTTTGATTATTCTTATGCATTGCAAGAAAGACAAGGGTGCTTTTGTTAACAAGCCTTCATACATTGGCCTAAACTTCCAGAAAAGGCAAATAGGCATGACCAAATGAAGTACCATCACGACACAATGATCCCTACGGTAACCAATTCCTTCCTTAATTCGTTTGAAAACCCAGGGCAAAACGTGAACAACTGAATAGATGACGAAAAGCGGAAGTACATTATCAGAAAAAGGCACATTGTTAATTGTGTTTCAGAAGCCATTATTTTCTGTAGTCGACAGTGCGTTTCCCTGCGTAGAGATAACGAAGTCCTGAACAAAGACAGTTGTGGAAATTCAGACAATTTCGTAGCGGCTCTGCAGATAATAACTAACCACGACAAAATTTTGAAACAACACTTAGACAATATCCAAATTTCCCGCAGAAACGTTAATTACAAGTCAGCTTTAGTCCAGAATTAGATCATTGAAATAACTGATATTGTTCAGAATATCACATTAAGAAAGAATCCGCTTTGTGAAATTAAGGCTGCCGAGCTCTAAAGTATAGTGGCGGACGAGGTAACGAGACGCATCAAAGAGCAACTGGCGATGTGTGCAGGCTTCATTGAAAAGAACAACGATGTCAGGGAGAACGTTATTGCTTTTATTCATCTGTCTCGGATAACCGACGATGTAAAAGCGGAAACGATAGTGTCTACTTTGCAAGGTCTTGGTCTGGAAATAGAGAACGTGAGCGGTCCAGGGTACGATGGTGCCCCTAACATGTTCATTGACAACGTAGGGGCTCAGCGTCGAATGAGAGAGCGCTCGCCAAAGGATGTATACGTACACTGCAGTGGCCATTGTCTGAATCTGATAATTTCCCATAGCTGTGCTTTACTGTGAGTCAGGAACGTGATCGATAAACTGAAACGATGGTGCTTCTATTTCTTTGGAAGCCCAAAGCGACAGGGTAAGGCGGATTAAAGTTTTACTTACAATTGATCTTTCGTGGTTATAATATTGTACTAATTCGTAATTTTGTTTTAAAATAAATATTACATTTTAAATACTAATTATGTTAAAAAGAAAATCTATTAAAAATAATGTAGGCATCATTTTGTGATAAGAAAGCAAACTTGTTACAATGTTGTGCACCTTTTCGTCACAGGTCTTCTACAGTCCATTATAAGCAAGGCCATCGATATCAGAGGCAAGTCGACGTAAGGGACTTATCGACATGTGCAGGACGAGATGGGCTGCGTGCCACACGGCTTTCAATCATTTTTTTCAGGCGTACACCTACGTCATTGCACCCTTAGAAAACATCTCTGTGTGGCTGATCACTAGATGTGTGACGACGATACCAAGATGCCACCTGGGACCTAAAGAGCAAGGACTACGCGGGTTAAATGTTGGCAAGTCTAGCAAATTTGAATTCATTGCATCATTTCTTGTGCTCTACGAATTCCTCTCTCATTTGTCAAGTGTGGCCGTGAAACTGCAGGGCCAGTCAATTATCAAGGCATATCAAGAGGAAGGTATCTTGAACGGAACGTTATTCTTTTTTGTAAATAATGTCAGAGAAATAAATTAAAGCCTTATTAATGGCAAATTAAATTAGCGAGAATTTACACTGTAAAATGGCTTCCAGATTGCAGACATCAAAAGGACTTACAACGAAATAGCGTCTAAAATGGACGAGAAATTTGCGTATGTCGTGAGGGAAGCGCGAAACGTCAGTATGGACTCTACGATGCCGAGGGTGGCTGGTCGTCAGATCCATCGTTGTAATGCCCCTGCCGACAATCCCGAGCAGTACTATTAGCGAAATGTAGCCGTTCCGCTTATTAACCACATCAAAGGTGAACTGGATAGGCAATTTTCTGGTACGTAAAGAGTTTTCGGGTTAAAGCTCTATTAAATTGCTCTTTTTCCCTATTACCTCCCCATGAGCATGTTCATTTCTTTGTTTCTTTGTTCGACCGAAGAATTGAGGCACTTCTTTCCACCGAACAAATATGTCTGTGTTCGAGTTAAGTCTCCTCTGTCTCGTAACGTCTGTGCTGTGTGACAGGGCCGGTGATTTGTCAAACGTCGATGAGATCATCAACAGCCACAAAGATGATTTCCCGTCGCCGGATCTTTTACGTCAAGAACTTTTTCGATTCCAGATCAGGTGGAACATAGATAATTAAATTCATTAATTCTGGGATATTCCAAAACCACACAACAAATTCCACAAATGGGTAAGTGAAAGATAACAGCACATATTAGTTTTTTTTTTATATATCTTTCGGATACTCCTCAAAACTTAAGAAAGACAGGCCAAATTCAGCAGCTAAAGCTCTTAAGGAGTGCCTTGAGGATCTCTGTACAACGTTATATGCGCTTCTCAAGATATACGCCATTCTCCCTGCAACGAGCTGTGAGTGTGGAAGAATCCAAGTGCGAGGCGGCTACATGTATATAACAGGGCATGCATGGGCCAGGAAAGGCTGTCGTCCTTCGCACTAATGCACATACATTATCAAGTTAAAATTATTTTAAATGAGATGGTAATTCTGGTTACCACCTAACACCCACGGAAGCTGGGGCTAGTTAGGGACTATCTGATGAGGGATTAGTTCCGCATTATTTTGATGTATCATTTGGCATCGTAAAATTAGTCCTTAATAACTTAATTCAAACAGTTGTTCCTACCCCGTGCTTTGCCGTTACAATTTCTCATATACTGCTACTTTCTTAAATGAACGGATTAGACAAAAAAAAAGTATCATCTCAGTAGTTTTGTCCCCTTTGGCCTCGTTAGCACAATCGCACATAAAATCCTTGTTACGGGCCTGACCTGAGCCATCATAACTTCTCTGTACATTCCTCAATTTCCAAAGTGGAATTCGTTAATTGATCCTCGAGCGTTTCCTGACCAGGGATTAATTCAAAATAAGGTTTTCATTAACGAGACACATCAATTGCCGTATGCAGATATGCTTGGGGGATTTAAGGATTAAAGGAGACGGAAAGTATCCGCACTGACTTTCCAGCAGCCCGAAGGACCTCCAGGCGGATCACCAGGAATCATATGCATCGGCAAAGAAATAGACAACCATGCATCTCTTTTTTTCATAGCCAACATTGCTATGGCATAGTGGCATGGATCGCGGGCCCCTGTACCTGGCGACGACGACGCCTTTTTTCCCTTTGGTAAACAAGCGATGCCATTTTTAACGGTCGATGCCATAATTGGTAACCGTGTTTGTTATAATTGGTAACCAAACCTTTAAGAATGGACGATCCCATATCTGCTTCAGTTCAGGCCTCGACAAAAACTGGTTATAGTTTGTTGATGGAGTAAAACGCACTCACCTAATGCTTAATTGTTCATACTTTCGGTTAGCATTTATTTGTAGGTTGGCCCAGCTCTATGATTAATATTTAAGAAAGTCATATTTTATAATTTAATTTTGCGAAAATCTGGCGGATGAACCTGATAATGTAGTGGTATAAGAGGGATGTTAGGAAACAGAGGTTCCAGGTTCGATGCTAGGTGGTTACGTACTATATTCCTCTTTCTTTAATTAAGTAGAGAAAAATTTGTTGAGAGTTAAAAATATCTCTGTGTTTCGAAAATGGCATCGCTTGTTTACGAAAGGGAAAATCGCGACGACGACGGCACCACGTCGCAGCATGGCGACCACACTCCAGCTACATTAATAGGTCGACTGATGCATGCAACCTTCGTCTGCAGCGTATGTCTCTGATATTGGACATTTTTTTATTGCTTATTTACACCAGGTATTACTTACATACATTAGAAAAACGAATAAATTAAGTAATTAATTAATTCTGACAACACACATTAGCTACAATTAAATCAATCTCTTTTTTTACAAGGAAACAAAAGCATAAATATAAAGTACGAAAAAAAAGTAACGGGAAAAGAAAACGTAAATACAAAATAAAACAAAAAAGCAAAACAAAAAACTACTAGCGCGGGAATCGGGGAGGAGGAACGATTTCTGATCTTCTACAATTGAGATTAATTTAGTCTGTGAAGTTTGTGCGGAGCATATTCACGTTACAAGTATTCTTTTGGTGTTAAATTGATATTGGACATGCATGTAAGAGTCAATTAACACATGTAAAAACAAGATATTCGCTTACCAGTATCACGTAACCAGCGGACTCAGGTCTAGAGTTCATGGAGGTGTTGACCGCTGCTCAAGTGCTGGTCTTCCATTGGATCGTAAGCTCAAGCGATTTTAACTAACAAATTAATTTAACTTTAATTTAACTTGTAATTAGGAACTCCGCTTTTAAGGCAATTCCCTTGAAAATGTTCTACTGTCAAACTTCTTTTGAAAGGTGGCGTAATAAACATTCATGATATGAACATTATAACTATGCAAAAAAACAAAAAAAAAAAAAAAATGGGGCCACCGTGCTTCCTTACGCGTCAGCAGGCTCTTAAAATGGGGTATTTGTACTGGTTGCGCATTAAAAGTTCGAATTATCTTCATACAGAATTAAGTCTTGGTTACTTGAAAGACACAAAGTTATATCTTGAAAATAAAGCTTCATTAATTGACATTAGCAATATTGCTTCATTTAAGCTGTTTTTGATTGCTTGGTTGCGGGAATATTGCACTTTTATGGACAATTCCGTGT
Source organism: Platygyra sinensis (assembly GCA_019787425.1). Classification (NCBI taxonomy): domain Eukaryota; kingdom Metazoa; phylum Cnidaria; class Anthozoa; order Scleractinia; family Merulinidae; genus Platygyra; species Platygyra sinensis. The sequence continues at coordinate 40,833 of JAHPZR010025300.1, forward strand.
TTAACTTGAAGTCCTCACCTTGGCCAAAATACGCTCAGTAAAGAACTATTTCCAAAATGAAATTCGTGCTCTACTATCAAACTTTTTCTCCTCTTCAAATGTGTTCTTTATTTGACTGTTCTGAGCATATACCTGGAAAAAGATTGGGGGTGACGGTGCTCGTTTAAGAGAAAAGGATAATTTATTTTATTGTCGAGCTTAGTTTGAGGGAAATATGTATGTATGTATGTATGTATGTATGTATGTATGTATGTATGTATGTATGTATGTATGTAAGCTTCACTAATCTATAAGTTAATCTTTAAAACATTGACTTTTACCAGAGAGCATTTCGCAATGAGAGCTCATCGCACCCGGAAAGTTAATTATTTTCCCATGCCAATCAACAAAGTCGAATTATGTAATAACTAACAGTCTTCGCGCATACTTGTCCAATACTCTGACAAATTTTTGCATAGCATTGTATTGTATTCTATTGTATTGCGCCGTTCTCAATTGCATTGTATTGTTAATCTATTGTTAAATGGATATAATACAATACAATGCAATGCGTAAATTTGTCGGAGTATTGGACAACCCTCTCTTCCCATGGAGTTTTATGCAGGAAAACGGAATATTGAAGAACGATTTTGCTAAGCTGAAGGTAAATTAGTAAACAGCAGAATAAAAGTAGCACAAAGCGTTATTCCATAATATTTTTCTGTACATCCGCAAAGACAAATTAACTAGCTGTGTATTCAAGGAAAGTGAAGAAGCCCGGACTAGATTTATATATGTATATATCTTTATTTGATTTTTTTTTTTTTTTTTTTTTTGCATTTGCAGAAATATGAATGGCATGCTGGACAAGCAAATAATTACCATTAGGAGGGGAATACTGGCTGGATTAAGAAATATGACTGACTTGTGAGTGTACAGGAGTCTATAGATTGTGTTTACACATATCAAGTGCTGTATTTGCCCTTTATCTTTCTGGTTGTTATTGTTGTTGCCATTTCGGTTGGCGTTGTCTTCATTAAGTTTTTTTTTTTTCTCTCTATCTCTTTAGTGGGGTGGGAGGCAGGTGGCCTTGTGGTTGGTGCGCTTGTTTCCGGATCGAGCTGTCCGGGTTCAAGCTCTGGCCGTGTACATTGTTTTGTCGCCTTCTTGGGCAGAACACTTTACCCCAATTTCCCTTACCACCAGGTGTATAATTGGGTAGCTGCGAACCTTAAAATTGAGGTAGCCCTGCGATGGATTAGCAGCCCTTTCAGGGAAGAGTAGAAATACTACTAGTCGCTTCATGCTAAAAGAACCGGGATAAGCTTCAGCCTGATGGGCAACCCGGCTCGAATGCAGACTTGACATAATTTTTCCTTTACTGATGCTCTTCTGTTCTATGTTAGTGACAGAGCAGTCGTGAGTTTTCTTGCTAGAGGCAGTTGCCCATCAGTTCAACCTTATTCCAAGACGGGGTAATATTAATTAAGCTAAAGCCGTAGAGATCATCGCAAGTTTGAATCAAATCAGAAGGAATTCCAGGATACCTTTTTCCCCATAGGGCCTTTGCATAAATGGCGCCTAAATTTGAATAGCAATACTTGGTACATCCTTAGCCTCACATTCATGTGAAATTTCCTTTGTCTTGAAACATGAATGTGAGGCTAAGGATGTATCAAGTATTACTATTCAAATTTAGGCGCCATTTATGCAAAGGGTCTATTGCTCAATTCAAACCGAATTTGTGACAGGAGTATTAATAACAACGGACTGGAGACTATCGAGACGTACGCCTTTGAAGAGCTTATCAGCCTCTCCGTCCTGTAAGTGAGCAGCTGCTTGCAAAATTTACTTCCACATGTCATCACCAAGTTTTATATGCAGGTCGGTAAGCTGAACAGCTAAACAGGTAACTGGCTGGCTGGCTGACTTGCTCGCTTCACGGAAGGAAGGATGGATGTAATTGTTTTTATTTAAATGCTACATTTTATCAATTTAAAATGGACAGCAATATTGAAAATCTGGGTTACATAAAATCCGTACTTACGTAAATTCAGCACTTAGATTTTGGTGGGTCGTTAGAACATTTATCACTTAATGCTATAATCATGGTATCAGAAAAAGAAAAAAAAAACTGCCCAATCATTGATGAATATGTTGTTATCATTTTCGCCGGCAGTACAATAGGTTATCATAGAAACAGCATACCTTTAAACGGCGCGGTGAAATTTTCTTATTAAGCATGATAAGACGAAGCTTTTGGCAAAGTTAAAAAAAAAATGTATATGCGGTCCTAAGCCACCTTAAAACTTTAAGGATGGATAGCAACAAAAACTTTGTTTCACCACAGATGATGGATGAATGAATAAAGGTGACACACAGTTTACTTTCCTTCTCTTTACATAGCAACCTGGATGGCAACAAACTCCGAGTAGTCAAGCCTGGAAGTTTAAATGGTTTGAAAAATTTGCGTAGATTGTAAGTTATCTTCCTTAGTGTAATAAATCAAATGTTTTTGTGTTATGCAGTTTGGCTTTCTGGTTTGTTTCTGTTTTCTTTTTTCTGCAGTTTAGTAAAAGAAGTAGGAGGATCGGTGGCTTTTTGGTTAGTGCGCTCGTCTTCGGATCAAGCGGACCGGATTAACATTCGAGCCCTGGCCAGGGACAATACTTTGTGTTCATGGGCAAGACACCTCACTCTCAGAGTACTTCTCTCCTCCCAGGTGTAAAAATGGCAACCGGCGAACATACCCCAGCTTCTTATCCAGGAAGGAGTTTAAAATACACCTAGTCGCTTTATATTACAAAAATAGGAATATGCTCTGGCCTAATGGGCCACTGTGCTCGTATGCAGATTTCACCTTTACCTCTGAAGTGACATGACAGATGATTCTCTTAAAATGATTTACAGATGGTCTATGCTTAGACTCCCAGTCTTTAATTGTTAATGGGTTTACTTTGAAGTTGGAAGACCTTAAGAGAAACCGGAGTTGTTGCCGAGTTTGAGGAACAATAACACCAACTTTGATAATAAAGCCTTTTAGATTTACGTTTACCGCTAAAAGAGCAAACGGCTCGGGGTCAGGTGATCTGAGCGAGACGTCCCGTTTTCGACTCTCGCTTTGAGACTTTATCGTTGGTTTTTATGAAAATCCTTCAAGATAGGTATAGTTTACTAAAGGGCGAATGGAAAGCGTCTAAGCTCAAACCCTATGCAGTTTGACGTTTTGGGGTGTTAGGGTATTATTTCTCAATTGCTTTTACGGACAACTGAGTCATCATGTCCAGAGGTCATTGATATGCGATGGAATCGGTCCATAACCGATGTCCATAATCAATCTAATACAAGTACATGTAGGCCATTTCGGTGTTTAATTGTGCCTCTGTTTAAAAACGAGTGAATGTGCAAAACCTTTCTTACGAAAATAAGTTTGATTTGCCTGAAGCTGAGCAAGTGGGCGGAACTCATTTCCATATTTTCACAAATAAAAGAGGCAAAAGGCAAATCGGAAATGGCATATTAATCAATCTTTGTCATTCTGGATAAAAATTACAATGCGATGTTGTTGTTGTTTTTTTTTTATCTGTATCAGGATTTAACTCCACCTAGTGTCCATTTTGGTTTACAGAAATTTCTAGCTGTATCCTGAATAGTATTTTTTCATTGGAACCGTTTATTATTTTCAATCATCAATTAATCTTTCACAGAAAACGATATTTTAACATAAAAGTTATGTTATTTGAAAAAAAAAAAAATTCGGGCTAAAAAAAAAAACAACTTGTTCTTGTGCCCCTCCATGTTTGTTTCTCACCACAAATGCAAAGACATACCGATCGATTTTCAATGTCTAAGGTGCAACGCTTGACAGAATGAGTTGCCAAGAAATAGCGTGAAATTTAATATTTCTGCTGCACGGGAGCAGCAGACCGTGGCCTTTTAATGTAGTTGCATCATGGGTAATAGCAAGAGTGTATTAATTTTTAGCTTGGGATTGCATGTGGGCAATCATTCTAGGCTGACACCAGTCACTATAATATCTTTGTTGTTGTTGTTGTTTTTTTTTTTCGCTTCATAGGATGGGCTGCAGAGCTTGGGCCTGGTCCCTACTCAGAATTCCTGTCGTTTTTTCTCTTTTTTTTTTTTTTTTTTTTTTTCGGCAGGTTTTTCAGACCCCCGTCCAACCACTATG
>JAHPZR010025300.1:50000-51307 GCA_019787425.1 Platygyra sinensis
CCACGCATTTCAGGACACCCCATCTTTGCAGGCAGTGTAAGTAATTTAATCTGGGCTTTTTTTTTTTTTAGTTTCCTACACTATATGACTTTAAATAAATTTCAATAAATTATATATTGCTTTGTGAAAGAACATATTCTGAAAATTGCTCGATTCTGATTGGCTGTAACACCACTGCAAATTACACATGTAAAAAAAATGTAATTTGTTTATCCACGGAGCACCAAGGAGTTCACAAGAACTCGTTCAGAAATCGTAGTTTTGATTATGATTGGATGAAAGACAATAGGGTATTAAGTAAAATGATATCACGCAAAATGGGGAAAAAAATGTCGTGTTTAGATGAGGCTATGCAAACACGGAAAAAATGCTCATATGGTTAAGAATTTTGATATATTCATTTAATCATTCATTTATCACTTTAAGTTTTCGATTTTTGAATTAATTTTTGTGTTAGCTGAAGGATCCTCTTCGTTTTAGTAATATATCTAACTGGGCCACTAATACTATAGGAAGTCCTTCATACTCTAAGTCCTGTATTTTGCAGTAATTTTATTGGAATACAACTGGACATTATGCCAGCTTTTTATCTGAACGCATCTGCAGTCAACATGTCCTTACAAATGTAAGTAATTTGAACTTTGCCAACTTTTTTCGCCCACAAAGGATTATCCTGAACTATGGTATAAATATATGTTATAAATTTAGTAAGTGATATTGTTTCAATAGGTTACTTAACTACAGTCAAACACTGTAGAGAGCTTTACTGAGAAGCGGACTGCCTTTACGCGTGCGCAAAATGCGATCTTGCAAAGTCGAGATTTTAATTTCCACGTACAAGGCGCGCTAAAAACGTCTTACGCACGAAGCTAATATCTCAAAAACTAATCCGGCGACCCTAATTAATATATCTAATGGAAAAATTCTTCAACAACAAATGCGGAATGCATGCGTAAAATTGTAAAATAAAGTTTTACAATCTTGAAATTTCCATGTTTATTAATTTAAGCAAAATCATTCTACTCCACGGATTTTTTTTTTCTCATTTACCCTGTTTCTTCTTCTGTGTGCAATAAAGATATGTTAATAAAAATAAAGGGTCACCGGCTTAGTTTTAAAGATAGATGCAATTGATGGTAAAAAGTGGGCCAAGTTTGTTGCTATGCAACAGAACAGTGCAACCTAAATGAGGTCCTAAATTTCTGACTTGAACACAATAAAAGGTAAAGCGCAGCCATTCAAAACAGTGCAGTTCAAAGCTTGAAAAATAGCACCTAATTTTAGAAGTCTCAAGAAACAGAAAACTG
>JAHPZR010025302.1:0-10770 GCA_019787425.1 Platygyra sinensis
TAAATTACTACATTCGCACTAAACATCTTGTAGGCTAAATATTTGTAAAGTGTCATATTCACTAAAATTTAACGTTGCAATCTTGTTCACATCATTGATAGGGGATTGAAGGGAAACAAACTACTGGCAATCAATGCTCACACTTTGAAAGGACTCACCAGTCTCGTTTTCTTGTGAGTGACATATTTAACTTCGTATGCGCAAGCTAGTTGAGTAAGGTAATAATCAATAATCTTTTGACCAGAGCCACACAAACATGGAGGCTTGTAAACTTGTACGCTCACCAACTTTACGTCCTTATTTTCTTTAAGTTTTCTGATAAGCGGTGTTTAGTATTTATTGTCTGGAGCAAAGTCCTGCATCACTAAAACGCCGTTTTATTGGTTTTAATTTTAGGGATGCGGAAACAAATCCACTTGTTTCATTAGATAACCACGCATTTCAGGACACCCCATCTTTGCAGGCAGTGTAAGTAATTTAATCTGGGCTTTTTTTTTTTTTTAGTTTCCTACACTATATGACTTTAAATAAATTTCAATAAATTATATATTGCTTTGTGAAAGAACATATTCTGAAAATTGCTCGATTCTGATTGGCTGTAACACCACTGCAAATTACACATGTAAAAAAAATGTAATTTGTTTATCCACGGAGCACCAAGGAGTTCACAAGAACTCGTTCAGAAATCGTAGTTTTGATTATGATTGGATGAAAGACAATAGGGTATTAAGTAAAATGATATCACGCAAAATGGGGAAAAAATGTCGTGTTTAGATGAGGCTATGCAAACACGGAAAAAATGCTCATATGGTTAAGAATTTTGATATATTCATTTAATCATTCATTTATCACTTTAAGTTTTCGATTTTTGAATTAATTTTTGTGTTAGCTGAAGGATCCTCTTCGTTTTAGTAATATATCTAACTGGGCCAATACTATAGGAAGTCCTTCATACTCTAAGTCCTGTATTTTGCAGTAATTTTATTGGAATACAACTGGACATTATGCCAGCTTTTTATCTGAACGCATCTGCAGTCAACATGTCCTTACAAATGTAAGTAATTTGAACTTTGCCAACTTTTTTCGCCCACAAAGGATTATCCTGAACTATGGTATAAATATATGTTATAAATTTAGTAAGTGATATTGTTTCAATAGGTTACTTAACTACAGTCAAACACTGTAGAGAGCTTTACTGAGAAGCGGACTGCCTTTACGCGTGCGCAAAATGCGATCTTGCAAAGTCGAGATTTTAATTTCCACGTACAAGGCGCGCTAAAAACGTCTTACGCACGAAGCTAATATCTCAAAAACTAATCCGGCGACCCTAATTAATATATCTAATGGAAAAATTCTTCAACAACAAATGCGGAATGCATGCGTAAAATTGTAAAATAAAGTTTTACAATCTTGAAATTTCCATGTTTATTAATTTAAGCAAAATCATTCTACTCCACGGATTTTTTTTTCTCATTTACCCTGTTTCTTCTTCTGTGTGCAATAAAGATATGTTAATAAAAATAAAGGGTCACCGGCTTAGTTTTAAAGATAGAAGCAATTGATGGTAAAAAGTGGGCCAAGTTTGTTGCTATGCAACAGAACAGTGCAACCTAAATGAGGTCCTAAATTTCTGACTTGAACACAATAAAAGGTAAAGCGCAGCCATTCAAAACAGTGCAGTTCAAAGCTTGAAAAATAGCACCTAATGTTAGAAGTCTCAAGAAACAGAAAACTGTTTTGAGCAACCTAAAGGTGACTCCTCAGAAATAAAAGTTGCCGATGAAGTTTTTTGAAACTTTCCCTGAGTGTTCTCTACCAAGCATTGTTTGGAAAAAAAATTAATTAATGCCTGTACTCATGCTAATAACGCCCGTTATTCATCGGTCCATTCTACATTTGGGTAAACACTTAATAGGTAAAAAGTGTCAAGCAGATAGAACAATATTATAAACAAAAGAAAAATGTGGAAAACTCACAATTAAGAGGCCCTGCGCCTACTGAAAGGCCGATGATTTCCGGCTAAAAAATAAAATAGGCCACAAAAAAATAATTTCTTTTGTTTCAGTTTTGCTTTAAACCAAAAATATTGAGCCGCAAACTTTTCTCTTCTGATAGCAGCAAAATCAGGCCGAAAATAAGCCCCCGCAAAAAAAAAAAACCTGTTTAGAAATCACTATCCTAACGCAAAATAATGAGAGAACTACACAGTAATGAAGAAAAAAAAGCCTTTTAATGCAATATCATTTGATAAACATCGAAAAACTGCCGAAGGGAATTAAAAAGAAAACACGATTCGAATATTGCATAGTCTGAGTTAGATGCCGTGTTAGGGTTGATTTTAAAATAATTATTTCTCAAAAGTCCAACGTTGTTGAAAGCAATCACAGTGATGAATTTGATATTGGAGGGATATTCACCCCGTTTCTAGAAAAAAAAATAAAAAAATAAAAAAACAAAAAAACAAGCATTTTTCCGCCAAAGTATACTGGCATTGTAAAAACTGTTAAAAGTTACATAAATAACCCTTTATGTTGCCACTTCGGCGAAACACTTCTCGTTTTCCAATATGGCCGTGGATAGCTTGGTAAACGTAACTTTAAAATTGCTAGCCGCTCAAATCCATCCTAAATAGAAGTATCTACAATTAAGAAAAAGGGAGATGGAAGATACGAAGGAGAAGAACAGATAGCTTGAAATTACCATCTGCTAAGGAGAGTTGAATCTTGGAAATGTTGTCGCGTGCTAGCGTTCATTTGTCCAACAACAACAACAACAACAAAAACAACAACAACAACAACAACAACAATTTTTATTTCTACTAAATATACTTTTTAACATAATCACTTGCCCGCGGATGGCTAGGGCTAGTCTAGGCGGGCCAGTCCATCAAGATCTAATTAAATACTTTATAAATATATATAAACTCAATTAGTGTTCACCGTTGATTCCAGAAAAGTGCTCAACAGTTAAGGAGCGGTAATATCAGTATGTAGTCTACTCAATATGAGTACATATGGATTTTAATACAGTTCTGTTTCGTAGACCAACAAACGTTGGTACACTCATCAGTTAAACTCCATACACACTGAAGCATCGTTAAGGCTTACATCACTTATCAACATCATCACGCGACATTGCTTGTCCGTTAACATGAGAGTAACGCATTTGAAAATTCAAAAATTACATGCGCGCGTTTGTGATTGGTCATTTAGTTTACAGTTCAATTATATATTACTTGTCCGTGAGAGTAACGCATTAGAAAAATCACAAATTATTATGAGCGCACTTGTGATTGGTCATTTAGTTTACAGTTCAATTATATCTCAGGATGTACTTCCTTCGGTGTCTGCAGCTTGAAACAAGCTCGCTGCGCTTGTTCAGCGTTGCCATTTGGGGATATGATATAATAAGAAACTTTTCGTGTAGGCATAAATTACATCGCTTGCTTTGATTTGAATATGCTCTGGCTTTTGCGAGCATCTTCCACGACAATGTAAATTCCTTTTTCTTTTCTTTCAGTTCCCACAGGTACTTACTTAGCTCAGTGTCATTACGCCTTGTTTCATGCTTAAAGGACATTTGATGGTTTCGCCATCTTGTTTTAAATTCGGTGGCTGTAAGACCCACGTATGTCTCCGTCTTCTCACTTGTGGTGACAGTGGCCTGGTAGACGAGTTCTTTTTGCAAGCATTGGCCTTCTAATGGGCAGTCATTTTTGTTTCTACAGTTGCACATCTTCACGGTTCGATCTTGTTCAGGTTGCTTGGCTTTCCTTAATGTGGCTTTATTGTGCCCATCTATGACTTGCTTCATGCTAGGTGTGCAACTGTAACTCAATTTGACAGTGTTCCTATTGAAGACTTTTCGTAATTTGTGGCCAGTTGGGAAACATTTGTCGATGAGGTTAATAAACGCTCTTCCTATATTTGTCTGAACGTTTCTGTTGAATGGTGGATTAAACCATATTACATTTCTCCGCCGTCTCTCTTGGTTTGGTCGTCTCTGCGGTGTTGGGTTGAATTTGAGGTGGTACGCATACCCGCTCTTGCGCAATGCTTTCTGGTATGGGGGTGCAGCTTCGTTAAATGCATCTTCGTCAGACAAAATTTCAGATAGCCTTTTGTTGATTGCCTCTGGGATGTTTCTGATTATGTTAGGCGGGTGGTTTGACTTGCTGTGCACATAGAGAGGGGTGGTCGCTGGTTTTGAATATGGCTTGAATCTCTCGGTAGTAAGGTCGAGCGTTACATCAAGGAAGTTGACAATTCTTTTATTCGCTTCTATGGTGATTCGCAGGTTGTTTTCGGCGAATACTCTGCATATTTCTTTCTTCACATTTTCTATCTTCTGTGGGGTCTGATTTAGTACCACCAGGCCGTCGTCACGGTAGAGGCCGATGTTAATTTCGGGTATTTGCGTGAGTTGTGACAGGAGATAGCAACCAACCAGCTCGCATGTCTCTGCACCGTCGAAGCTTCCCATAGTGACATCGAAGAGTGTGTTGGAATTTCTTTTTTGCCATGGGGTCTCGTTGTTGAAAAGCAGTGATTGCTTCGCTTGTATGATGACATGTCGCTCTTCGACAGAAATGGGTACGTAACTGGATGCGAAGTCAAGCGCACGTTTGAGGAGATCTTCTGTTATCGACGGGTAAAATTCCACAACATCGAAGCTTATGAAGGCAGAATCGCGTTTATTTGGTAAGTTCTTGTACCACTGTAACACGGAGGACGTGTTCTTCCACTGGTTTACGTTTGTGGCAGCCACTAGTTTCTGGTTGATATCGTCTAGTATTTGTTTGCTTATCTTGCCAATCTCTTGTTTCGATGGATTAATTAATCGGCACGTTGGCTTGTTTGCAAAATTATCTTTATGATCTTTGAGAGTAATAAACGCTTCTTTCTGAGCCGTGATAAGCAAACAAGATAAGCAAACACGAACAAGATAAGCAATGTACTCTTCGATGTCACTATGGGAAGCTTACAAAAAGTTCAAATCGGCACCTGTAATTGGACACCCACGTTATGGCGCGCCGATTACGTGACAAATAAGCGCGCGGAGAACCAATCACGTTCGAGAATTTTGTTATAGATACGATTATAATAATAATAATAATAATAATAATAATAATAATAATAATAATAATAATAATAATAATAATAATAATAATAATAATAATAATAATAACGTTATTTAAGTGTGTTTAGCACTGTAGTGCTAATTGGGGACAGTGTAAATAAGTAACTAAACATTGCAAATTGAATAATTCTGTTAACAATACCAACTGGCTATTTACACAACGCGGTAGAGGAGTGGAACTCGGGGTTGAACTCGCGATAGAGAACCGAGAACAAATCCAGATAGCAGAAGGGTGGAGGAATTGAACCAAGGACCTCCAGAGGAAGGAAACAAAAGGAAACAATCCAGCGCCCTAAGCCACTCGGCCATGCTACCTTATTTGCAGATTAGGTTTAAACTACGAACTATAACGAAACTAGAAGTATGACGATTGGGTCTCAAATAGTAATCGGCGGATTGTTTCTTAAAGATTGGTCTAGATACATCTCACTAGTTTAGAGAAATTTGATTCCATTACATCGCTCCAGTTCTTGAAAAAGAGCGTTTAAAATTTTCCAACTTAACTTCTTTCCGAATATATTTTCCTTTAGCGGCATGCCTTGTGTTGTACCCGTGAATTTCATTTGACCTAGTGAAAAGAGCTCTTATAGGCGAAGGGGCTAGACCTTTCCTTTCCAAATATCATGCACGAGAGATTCACAACGGTGTCGAAATAGATCATATTTACAGGTAAGATCTTTGATTTAATGACAAGAGGAATATGATAATATTGTTTCTGTCAGGGGCAATAATTTCTATCTAGATAGCCTGTAGCGATGGATTGGACGTTCTTTCAATTACTGTAAAATCAAGATTCTCATTAATGTTAATTCCCACACCTCCAGCAGACAGAGATGTCGGAACATACTTAAAGACATAGACACTAATGTTTGGATTAAACTCAATTCCCTTAAGATTAGTTATTCTGGTTTGTACTGAACTTCAAATTCGCTAAGCAACTGAGTTTGGAGGCTTTGAAGATCTTCTTTTAAACTCCTGATATTATTATGAAAAATAGAGAATCCTCCATTGTTATGCGATGAAAATTAAGCAGAGAGCATTTATGGTTATATGAGGATTAATACAAACTACAAAAATGTTAATGAGTTTTTCATTCAACTTTTTTAGCATTTTTGTGCATATCTCAGTCGTCAGTAAGCCGAGCACTCCTATCTGAGTATCATTGGAAAGATCTCTTCCTGCTACAAACGTTGAGAAAGGTGATGCCAATTTTGGTCAAAAGTGATGACGTCAGAAGTGGAAGAAAGGCCAAGGCTCGTCGCGGCCGGTTACGGCCTGCACTGGAGTCAATAGGTTAAAGCGAAACTGAAACAAAAAAAAATCATTTTTAAATAGTATTGGGTAAATATATCTTATTAGACGTTTTGTTGTGTAGTATCGCTGAGTATTTTTGCGAGTTGTGCCGTATTTTGGCGAGCCCGTAGAGCGAGTCAAAATACAAACAACGAGTAAAAAAAGTCAGCGATACTACACAACAAAACGTCTAATAAGAGATTTATTATCCAACAAGCCAAATTGGTATGTTCATGCGAGCGCATTTCGTGGATATTTATTTACAGGGAATGCGTGAGAGAAGTATGCGTGCGAAGCGGAACGGCATTGGCGCGGAAAATCCAGCTAACTGATTGGTCAACGGCAGGAAACCTGTCTAACCGGTCCTCTGGAGTACAAATACCGCGTGATATTTGTACTCTTCTTAAGCGTTATTTGTACTCTGTGAAGTGCAGTTGGATAATAATGTGAAGTATTTATGAAATAATTCATATTTGTACTCCGGTTGTAGATGAATGTGAAGAGTAATCATCGCAGTAAATTTTCCGATCTAAGTAGCTGGAAAGAAGAGACCTGAAAAAAAAAAAATCAGGGCTTTAAAGGGATTCGAACTCGTGACCTCCGCGAATACCTGTGCGATGCTCTACAGCTGAACTATGAAGCCACAAATTGGGAGTGAGGTCAATTTATTGAGTTCATATTTTCCCGTGCACGGAAGTGATGTGAAGTATATATATGACATAATACATATTCGTAATGCGGTTGTAGGTGAATGGGAAGAGTGATCATCGCAATGAATTTTCCAATCTCGGCCTGATCAGCGATAGATTTATGAAGGAATTAATGCTGAAGATCCTCATTCTCTGTCGCTTATAGAACGCTTGAGACTCCGGGCGCTCAATCACCGCGAGGTCAAATGCTGAAAATGCTCCGCCCCCACCTTGCTTTTCATTTTCTGTCTGTGCGACAGCAACGTTTTCAGTAGCTAAACTGGACATCTTGGACCACAAACATTTCTTGCTGAACCACTGACTCTTCTATTTTTGCGAATGCTGCCCTGATAAAGTCAACGCCATTGTCGTCTTTGCTGAACGAAAAGTCTTTGACATACACGTCGTGCTGCTCCTGCAGCTATATGTGATCCAAAAATGCTGCGTAAAGACAAGCCACATTGTCGCTATTAGGGAGTTCAGAGACTGACAGCCAATCAACGCGAGCTTTAATGCTTAAAATGCCCCCCCCCCCCCCCCCCCACCTTGGTTTTCATTTCCTCGGGTCTGTGTGACAGCAACGTCTTCCGAAGCTTAACAGGACATCTTGGACCACCGTTTGCAAACATTTCTGGCTGAACCACTGACTCTTCTCTTTCTGCGAATGCCGCCTTGATTTAGTCAACGCCATTATCGTCGTTGCTGAATGAAAAGTCTTCGACATGTATGTCGTGCTGCTCCTGGCAGCTATGTGATTCAAAAGCGTTGTGTCAAGACGAACCACATTATCGCTATTAGGGACTTCAAAGACTGCCTTCCAAGGAGCCCTTTAGACCACAACTTAGCACTGTAGTGCTAATTGGGGACAGTGTAAATAAGTAACTAAACATTGCAAATTGAATAATTCTGTTAACAATACCAACTGGCTACTTACACAACGCGGTAGAGGAGTGGAACTCGGGTTGAACTCGCGATAGAGAACCGAGAACAAATCCAGATAGCAGAAGGGTGGAGGAATTGAACCATGGACCTCCAGAGGAAGGAAACAAAGGAAACAATCCAGCGCCCTAAGCCACTCGGCCATGCTACCTTATTTGCAGATTAGGTTTAAACTACGAACTATAACGAAACTAGAAGTATGACGATTGGGTCTCAAATAGTAATCGGCGGATTGTTTCTTAAAGATTGGTCTAGATACATCTCACTAGTTTAGAGAAATTTGATTCCATTACATCGCTCCAGTTCTTGAAAAAGAGCGTTTAAAATTTTCCAACTTAACTTCTTTCCGAATATATTTTCCTTTAGCGGCATGCCTTGTGTTGTACCCGTGAATTTCATTTGACCTAGTGAAAAGAGCTCTTATAGGCGAAGGGGCTAGACCTTTCCTTTCCAAATATCATGCACGAGAGATTCACAACCGTGTCGAAATAGATCATATTTACAGGTAAGATCTTTGATTTAATGACAAGAGGAATATGATAATATTGTTTCTGTCAGGGGCAATAATTTCTATCTAGATAGCCTGTAGCGATGGATTGGACGTTCTTTCAATTACTGTAAAATCAAGATTCTCATTAATGTTAATTCCCACACCTCCAGCAGACAGAGATGTCGGAACATACTTAAAGACATAGACACTAATGTTTGGATTAAACTCAATTCCCTTAAGATTAGTTATTCTGGTTTGTACTGAACTTCAAATTCGCTAAGCAACTGAGTTTGGAGGCTTTGAAGATCTTCTTTTAAACTCCTGATATTATTATGAAAAATAGAGAATCCTCCATTGTTATGCGATGAAAATTAAGCAGAGAGCATTTATGGTTATATGAGGATTAATACAAACTACAAAAATGTTAATGAGTTTTTCATTCAACTTTTTTAGCATTTTTGTGCATATCTCAGTCGTCAGTAAGCCGAGCACTCCTATCTGAGTATCATTGGAAAGATCTCTTCCTGCTACAAACGTTGAGAAAGGTGATGCCAATTTTGGTCAAAAGTGATGACGTCAGAAGTGGAAGAAAGGCCAAGGCTCGTCGCGGCCGGTTACGGCCTGCACTGGAGTCAATAGGTTAAAGCGAAACTGAAACAAAAAAAAATCATTTTTAAATAGTATTGGGTAAATATATCTTATTAGACGTTTTGTTGTGTAGTATCGCTGAGTATTTTTGCGAGTTGTGCCGTATTTTGGCGAGCCCGTAGAGCGAGTCAAAATACAAACAACGAGTAAAAATTGTCAGCGATACTACACAACAAAACGTCTAATAAGAGATTTATTATCCAACAAGCCAAATTGGTATGTTCATGCGAGCGCATTTCGTGGATATTTATTTACAGGGAATGCGTGAGAGAAGTATGCGTGCGAAGCGGAACGGCATTGGCGCGGAAAATCCAGCTAACTGATTGGTCAACGGCAGGAAACCTGTCTAACCGGTCCTCTGGAGTACAAATACCGCGTGATATTTGTACTCTTCTTAAGCGTTATTTGTACTCTGTGAAGTGCAGTTGGATAATAATGTGAAGTATTTATGAAATAATTCATATTTGTACTCCGGTTGTAGATGAATGTGAAGAGTAATCATCGCAGTAAATTTTCCGATCTAAGTAGCTGGAAAGAAGAGACCTGAAAAAAAAAAAATCAGGGCTTTAAAGGGATTCGAACTCGTGACCTCCGCGAATACCTGTGCGATGCTCTACAGCTGAACTATGAAGCCACAAATTGGGAGTGAGGTCAATTTATTGAGTTCATATTTTCCCGTGCACGGAAGTGATGTGAAGTATATATATGACATAATACATATTCGTAATGCGGTTGTAGGTGAATGGGAAGAGTGATCATCGCAATGAATTTTCCAATCTCGGCCTGATCAGCGATAGATTTATGAAGGAATTAATGCTGAAGATCCTCATTCTCTGTCGCTTATAGAACGCTTGAGACTCCGGGCGCTCAATCACCGCGAGGTCAAATGCTGAAAATGCTCCGCCCCCACCTTGCTTTTCATTTTCTGTCTGTGCGACAGCAACGTTTTCAGTAGCTAAACTGGACATCTTGGACCACAAACATTTCTTGCTGAACCACTGACTCTTCTATTTTTGCGAATGCTGCCCTGATAAAGTCAACGCCATTGTCGTCTTTGCTGAACGAAAAGTCTTTGACATACACGTCGTGCTGCTCCTGGCAGCTATATGTGATCCAAAAATGCTGCGTAAAGACAAGCCACATTGTCGCTATTAGGGAGTTCAGAGACTGACAGCCAATCACCGCGAGCTTTAATGCTTAAAATGCCCCCCCACCCCCCCACCTTGGTTTTCATTTCCTCGGGTCTGTGTGACAGCAACGTCTTCCGAAGCTTAACAGGACATCTTGGACCACCGTTTGCAAACATTTCTGGCTGAACCACTGGACTCTTCTCTTTCTGCGAATGCCGCCTTGATTTAGTCAACGCCATTATCGTCGTTGCTGAATGAAAAGTCTTCGACATGTATGTCGTGCTGCTCCTGGCAGCTATGTGATTCAAAAGCGTTGTGTCAAGACGAACCACATTATCGCTATTAGGGACTTCAAAGACTGCCTTCCAAGGAGCCCTTTAGAACCACAACTTAGCATTTCTTAATCTTTAGTGATTTCTTAATCTTTAGTGGCTAGTGCTTT
>JAHPZR010025304.1:0-5000 GCA_019787425.1 Platygyra sinensis
CTCGCTAGACTGCCGACCAAGTTTGCTCGAGAGTCTTTTCTGGATCATTTTCTAAAAGAAACGGCTTCATGTTTCTTCTGCCTGCTTCTCGAACCTGTTCAATGCCTCGGCAAGACGTTTTTGTACCTTATGTTTTGCGTAGTTACGTAAATTATTATCTTAATTCTCAAAACTTTCCGCCATTTTGAAACAGCAGAGGGAAAAACTTTGTAATGATGACGTCAATCGTGCATCTGTCCTCCAATAGATCATAGGCGAGAACCAATCAAAATGCGAGAAAAACTTGGGTTATTATATAAAGTTCTATGGATTGCTTCATAGAAAGTGCGTCGTACAGCCGGGATTTTTATTCACTCGTCGCAAAACTTTGGAAAACTCACTCGTTCTCTGCGTTCCCTCGTACTTGAAGTTTTCCAAAGTTTTCCAGTGAGTGAATGAAAATCTGTACAAAACACTATCTTTGCTGTAATTTGTTTGATATAGATATGTGACTGAATATATAAAAACCGTGTCTCTAATTTGCTCCCAATCACCCATATACGCAGTTTGATTTCACAACTCCTAAAGGCAGCATCCAAGCCGTGCAAAAGAGAAAACATCGAGAAACGAGAACGATAAAAAGAAGATAATAGAGTGGAGGGGAAAAAAGACTAACATTTCTTTTAGTTTTGATATCGTCCACTGTCTCTGGGGATATATCCAACATCTCTCAAGATGTTGGATATATTTCGCTGCTGTTTTTTTTTTCCAAAGTGAACTATATAAAACGGAAGTCAAAGCCATATTTTCGAAAAACAAACTTTAGGTGGGCGCTGGTTTCAGGACTGCACTTTTCTGATGCCATTTGAGTGCTTAACTCTGATTGGTTATGTGATTCTTCTATCGACGGTGATTGATTATATTTTTCATGTATGAAGAATGCTATACGCAAAGGTGATTGAACGTATCGCTTTTTCACATCTGAAAATATAGCACACATACAATTCTATTTGTAAGGCTTATTGCCTTAAATTCTCGCTATATATGCAATTTAAAAAATCCTTATGTTTTGACTGTGAAATAACTTCAGTAAAAGTTCTGTAAGATCTGATACGAGAAAAAGCACTATTCTCGTTTTTTGGAGGGCATATGCGACTATTAATGTATTTGCAGCCCCTCCCACCCCTCCCGAATCTTGCACGACTTTTAGGAAAAATAAACAATTCTGTAAACAAACAAAATAAACCTGTTTTTAATCTTAAGTTCAAGGGATTCAGTAAGCAAATTACTCACAGGATTCTTCATTTCGCTGTTTTCTTGTTATTTGCTTTTTGTTACAAGCCTAAGCGTTAACGGAAGTGAGCGATCAGTGAAAACCAGGAAGCAAACCGGTCTTCAGTAATTTGCGTCAGATACGTGCTCATGCCATGACAGTAACGTCATGTTACAAAAAAAGCAGACAATAGTTTAAGGCAAACTAGTATAACTGAAACTTCAGAACACGCCTGGGTGGTTATCTTATTTCGTCCGTTGCAAATTTTCACTTCCTTGTCGCTCGTTGCCGGATGAGCAACTGAAATGCTTTTCCGGCTTAACTGAAGGCCATATCAAACCAGATTTACTGCGTCGTCCTCAATTCTTAGAACTAGGATGTGACATTTTGACACTAACTCGAGCCCTTGTTACTGTTATTTTCAGAGGGACAACTGAACTGAATATTTGAGATAATTCAAAATCATTTGAACCATTCGGCTGACAGGGTGAATCAGTGCCCTTCCTTTGGGGAAGATTGCTGCAGTGAAATATTTCTGGTAAGTGGTATTATTTTTCAGAACTAATGCTTGATTTAGTCATTTGTTTCAATAACTCAGCCTCGACTCGTCTTTGTTTCGGTTGCGAACAGCGTCTGTCTACTTTTCTCATGTTCTAGAATACAGTCACACAGTCACCCTAGTGACAGTCAGAAAACTACCCAATTCATGTCTAATCAGTAGCAATCGACAGATTGTCACGTGTGTTGAAGTTTCAAATCGAAAAGGGCTGTTAAGTTCACAATCTTAGTTATGTTTAAACACAGTTGATTGGTACAATTTTTCCCGAGGTATAACAGAAGGGGAATACTTCGGAAGGGATCAAAAGTCTTACGGTAAACAGCATTCGATTTGACGCCCTCAATTCAAGTTTTAGGGAAGTTTTGATGCCTTATTAGTATAAGTGATTCAGGTTCTGATCAAGCAAAAAAAAAAATCAGTTTTGAATATTGAAAAGGCGTCTCACGATTAGCTGTCCTAAGCAATTTTTTCGTGCGATGCGGGTTGAAAAACGTTTACTATGAATGCATGAGTCATAGACGCTTTTGCAAACAAGACATTTTCATTTTATAAAGTCAATTTCCTCTTTAATATCACACCAAAGGAGCAACAAATTTCACCAGTTACTAAGTTTCACAAGCTCTTGTAATGATTGGAGTCAATTCGCGTCCAAGTATGACGCCAGTCGTATGTTAATGAGCAAGATTGTAAACAACAACGTCACCAAAGATCGTTCTATTGAGCATCCACCCTCTGGTAGAGGACGGGCACTCAACGCTGTTCTTGAAGAGAAGTGACAATGAAGAGGAACACATATATGAAACATATAACCTTGGTGTATAAATATGTCAAGTTATCGGAAGGCCAGCTTCTTAGTTATTAATCTGACCTTGCAGTATACTTGAATGTTGTAGTAACTCAGCCTTGGCTCGTCTTTAACAGATTTTTTCTATTTTTATCATCGTTTACAATACAATTAGTGGACCATCGAGTCACAAGACTATAATTAATCAAGATTAGACGTGACCTTTTGACGAGAAATATAGCAATGACAATTATATTACTCAGTTGGCAGGAGATGGAACATCGTCAAACAATATCGTTCTGATCGATCTGTAGATTTAAAAATCAATCACTAGTTCAAGAGGAAGCAGTGCATCATCCCTGTTGAATCAGGTTTTTATCCGGGTTCTCTCTCCGTTCTAACTGGCCGATATGTCAAGGATTGAACGCTAATGAGATTCAAATTCCTTATAATAAGCATTACGAAGTGTCCTCATTTTTCACTAAAACACACAAAATTCTGTCAAATATGAAGTAATATGAAAATGTCAAATAATCCTACCAAATATGAAGTACTAACTAAACAATACTTGCGTTCAATCCTGGACATAAGTGCTAATTGGAAGAAGAAAAACCAGTGGAAAAGCCCTTGGTAAACATTATAATATAGCAACAATTCAATCGACCGGCAACTCAGTCACTGGAACTGTCCAACCTGTCATTTTAACACAATGCTTCACTAAAACAAATTTGAATTTTACTGTTGGTCAAACCGCAAATATGTCTCACTTTTCTTTCACGAAAATAAAGATCACTACTACAGGAATAAACGGTAAAACTGAGATTAAAAAACCTTTTTTTCACGATAACAATGTGCATAATTAAGGGTAGGAAATAAGATACAAGCAAGATCATGCGGGAAGAAGCTAAGCTCTTTGACATCCTGTTAGCACTAAGCCCAGATCTAGCAGCACAGATCTAGAAAATGCACTGAAAGCTTGATTCCGTTTGATTGGCTGTGGTTAGTGACAGCCCTGGGCTTCATTCTTTAGAATGTCAAAATTCTTTTGATTTCCCTAGGTTAAGATCTTTGAAAACTAGTCAGATCAGGACATGAGGTACAACTGTGGGTGCTCTCGCCCAGCGGTTACTTTACGGCTTCCTGCCAGGCCATCACGGTCTATTCATTTCAGTGACGTAACCGAGACGAACACTCAATTATTCGCTAAGACCAGTAAGACGACGTAAATCTCAAACCGATATCCGCAAGAGCTCGCAGGGAAATATCGCTTGGAGACCAGGCAATATCCGCGCAACAAAAAATGTAGAGAAAATTTTTTTTTGTCCATACATCGTCTGTAAAATTACAAGACGATGTATGGACAAAAAAAAATTCTCTACATTTAGTTATAAACTAGTACAAATTTCTCCTATCATGATTTTGGTAAATTCTGATGCATTTTTAAGCATTAGTAGCTGGTTTCGCGAGCTCACCGAACTAATTTTTGTCATGATACCATACATTTATTCTAATGGTTACCCCCCAACAACGCAAAGGATAATGGGTATGTGCAAGTAGCGAATAAGACATAAACGCGTTTGCCTCCAAGAGTTTTTTCATTTTTGAAACCCAATTTCTTCATCAATATCATAGTTACCTTAGGAGCAACGAATTTCACCAGTTACTACGTTTCACAAGCTCTTGTAATAATGTATGCTTGGAGTCAATTGGCTTCCAAGTATAGCTCGTCTTTGACCTTGTTTGTCTACTTCTCATCGTTTACAATGCAACAAGACGCCTAAGGCGATTCCGTGGGAATCTTGGGCTAGGGAGTGTAGCATTGGAATGAATTGTAAAGTTAAGTAAAGTGCAACGATTAATCAGCGTGAGTTCAGTAGATCAGGGGTGTGACTAAAAGTGGGACGGAGACGTGGGACTTGGGACGCGAGGACTCGGGGACGCCGGAACGTGGGACTCGAGGACGCGGGGAAGTGGGACTCGGGGCCGCGGGACTCGAGGACGCGGGGACGTGGGACTCGGGGACGCCGGAACGTGGAACTTAGTCACTGATGACGTCATCGGTTGTTCAAGTACAGTAGTGGTGAGACACAAAATTAAGAATATCTCCGCTAATAATGAAGCAATGCTAATTGAAACTTGGCAACCTCGTTACCAGGGCCTTTTCTCTGACGCCTTGCCCCCAAGGCAGGGAAAAGGCCCTCGGAACGAGGTTGGAAACTTGGCAGGGATGTTGCACCCTATGAAATATACCAGATGATACACCTTTTGATGTTGCTATGGAAACATGCTCGGTTCCAGTCTCCTGCATCTAAAAAATCAAATATTACCATTTGCGACTCAACAGGGCAAAACACCTGGTCTGTCAAGCTCGACTATCGAAAAAGTCGCGTAACCTGTTACGTTAA
>JAHPZR010025304.1:10000-17460 GCA_019787425.1 Platygyra sinensis
TGTCGTCATAGCCGGTGAACACGCGAGATACTGGCAAGGCTGTAGACCAAATGACCAAGCGATTTCATGGATAGGGTAATATCTAGACAGCTTTCCCGTGCCAAAAGCAAGCCAGACTTCCTTATGAGGAATTCTCTGTATCTGCCGAGACAGCCAGAATGAAGACAGCTGTATTGACTGTCCTTATCATGATTTCTTGGTGTTCCTTGGCAGCATCGGTGATTGGTCTTGCGCGCTTGATTAATCTTTCTGAGACGAAGGCTTTGAACTAATCCTCCAATTTTCTTGATGTTTTTTGGATCAGTAACTACTTCCATGGCATGATGTATTTTGTATCAATTGCAAGCAACTCACCACCATCCTCTTTAAATGGATTACAACAACAACAACAATAACAACAATTTTCTGTATTCTTAACATACTGACTAGCTTGCGATTAACTAGTGCTAGTCTAGGCGGGTCAGTCCATTAATATCTAATTACCCATTCGTTCTACCACATTCTCCAAAAAGGTGCTACTTTCACCCTTGATGGAGGCATTTTCTTGTTCATGCGCATGGTCCATGGCAATTGCAGAGAGCACGTGTTGACTTGCGAACTGCAAAAGCACCAGAGGCAAACGTTTCATACACACATGGGTGAGATTTCTGCATGCGCAGAGTTGTCATATCGCGAAGGTGAACTGAAAGCCACCTTGCGTAGTTGATGTGGTCTAGAGCAAACATCCATGGCATTATGCTGATGACACAGCTGCCATGTAGTCTTGTATGCTGACTGTTGCAGAACATAGAGGGCAGCAGCTGTAATCCCATGTGCACTTCTGCTTTAGTGAGATGACTTACATTCAAGAATGATTCTGCTGTACCAGAACATTCTATGTCCGCATTTACAAGTGCGTTCA
Source organism: Platygyra sinensis (assembly GCA_019787425.1). NCBI lineage: Eukaryota > Metazoa > Cnidaria > Anthozoa > Scleractinia > Merulinidae > Platygyra > Platygyra sinensis. The sequence continues at coordinate 10,902 of JAHPZR010025304.1, forward strand.
CCCATCTACTTCCATCCAGGAACCCCCCTACAGCTTTGAAAGCCACGATTTCTATGTGCAGCCCCCAAACATAACAACATATCTATCTTCACCAAGAGTTTCAGGCTTGTTCCACTGTATTATTTTAGCAAGAGCAAAGAGTAGTTGGTCCATTGTAATGACTGGTGTTTGGCTCAGATTGAGATGCTGAACTGCATCATTGATGACATTCATCCCATGTCGAACCATTCCATGTTCCAAATATAAAGGTGAAAGAGCAACTAGGTCAATAAAGCTATACTGGTGAGGGCTGTAGCTAGGCATGGAAAGTAGTCCAGGAAATAAAAACCTCATTGCTTAATGTGTTTTTACCACACTGAGGCTTTAAGCTGTCACAATGGGTGCCGCTATCTCCACATGTAGTCTCGATTCTAGTCCTTCCTCGTCAAGACTGAAAAGCTTTTGCATTTTTTTCTAAGAGAAACCGCTCGTCTCAGTAGTTATTACAAGTTTCTCAAAAATACTAAATAAACTGTTGTACAATTTGTAGAGTTTTACTGAAAAAAAATGCTCTAGTGTTAATGTTATTTTTGTGGTTTATAAGATATTGTATGGATAATTCACCCTAATGCTATTGAAGAAAATGCTGACGTCAGCATTTTCAACTAAAACCGATTTGTACTTGTTAATGGACTTTTCAGCGATGCCTCTATATCCAGAATTGTTGGGTACTTTTAGGTCTACTAACATACAAAGGATTAAAGTTTCGATCAATCAGAAGCATGGGGAATTCTTCGCAAGAAATATTTCCCTTTGTTTTTACAAATGTTAACAGTGGAACGCTGAAAATAAAACAAACATCGAATGGAATAAAACTTGTCGTAAACGCGATTTACATGTGCGTTCTGGTAAACAGGTAAGCTCAATGTCGGAAGAATACGCAAAACGTTAAACATACAAGTAGTATGATTGTCCATTCATGGACAAAACTGCGAAAAAGTCGATAGAGTAAAAGGCTCGAGGCTTAAATATCTTCAATTGAAAACAAACAAATATTTCAGCCAATTTTTGAAATAGTCGGTGTCGATGTTTTCCGTGATGGATTCCTTGACACTGATGTAATAAATATCGGGTGTCAAAGGTGCTTCAAACTTCCTGTTAAGACAAAGCGTTAAGCGCGTAGGCTGGATGAACACGAAGGTTCGGCTGCTGAACTCGTTGGTTCTTTTGGCAGGCTGAGTGACGAGTGAACTCTTAATTAGTCCGATGCGTAATACGGAACGGATGATGTTCAATTCAATACAATGTCGACGTGCCTTCTAAAATGCCTAATCATGTGGAAGGAGAAGAAAACCCAGCAGAAAAATCCTTGGAAAATATTATAATATTAGCGACAATATAATCAGAAGCCATAATCGGGGACGGAGACTTTAAGTCTTGGAATCCGCGCGCGCCTGTGATATGGGACAATTTTGGGTTTTCGTGCAGATGTTGTCACGTTCCGTGATAAAATGGTGAGAGTTGCGAGATTTTCTTGCGGATTTTTTACAGCGATGGCAGGGAATAAGGCAAGGAAGAAGAACCAGGGCTTCTCTATGTACTATTATGCTCTGAGTTAATGGACAATGTGAGTCTTCAGGGTCGAAAATTTCTTTAATTTCGCGCTGTAAATGAATAATATCTGTTCGTGCGTTTGCTCAGTAGAGAAAAGTTATGTAAGAAACTCTTTACTCTGGTATCGAGTTAATTTGTGAGTTTTACAAACAATGCATGACCAAAACCTGTTCTTGATAGTTTCTTATTGTTTCTGCTTGTTTGGCGAGTTTGCAAAAGTTTTTGAAAGGCAGGTCTGGCGCGTACGAGTAGTTCATTTGCATCACAGTGCAGCACGTGCACCGTTTCAAATCTGAGTCGGTGATTTGTTTCGCTGTCTTTTATGCTGAGGTGCTAAAACAATTTTCACCACCGCCAAAAAACTTCTAACATATGTGTTTCATTTATACATAATGAAACTTCACATTGCCAAAATTAAATAGACTTAACTGCCTCGTGAGTCCACAACATTTTGACCAATGTGATGACGCGTATCGTTGTCGATAAGAGTGCAGACCACGCTAAACCACATTCGATTTGTTTTTTACCACAGTATCAAAGATAACGAAAGAAATCTTTGACAAGATTTAGACAATTAAAAACTTTTACAAACTCGCTAAACATGCAGAAACAATACGAAAAGAAATGTTTCGGAAAAAAAGTATTGACGCGTATTCGTTGTCGATAAGAGTACAGACCACGATAAACTACATTTCAATTTGTTTTTTTATCACAATATCAACGTCAAAGATGATGCTTTTTTTTCTCAGAGCGCAAGCTGAAAAAGGCATAGCGCGACACATTGACGCGAGCAACGTGGTATGGACTCTTATCGACAACGGAAAATTAGCCAATCAGATGGCGAGATTAGGCAACGATTGTGGTAAATGGACTTTTGATAACTCAACCAACAAAATCGAAAACTTTCTTCGAATCGATTAGTAATAGTAATTGGACCGAGTGGAGTACAATTCAGGGAGTAATCAAGCGAGTAATTTCAAAATCGGACGAGCGCGAAGTGCGAGGTCGATTTGAACTTACGAACACGATTACTCCCTGAATTGTACGACACAAGGTCCAATTACTAGTTAATCGTATCTACAACAAATTTCGGAAAAAATTGTCTTCTGAGAACTTTGAGCGAAAACGTCTGTAGCGCTTTTCCTAAGTTTTGAAAACTGTTGAAAACATTGCTAAGGAAGCCATTGAAGCGTGCGTAACTGGCGTGAAAATCACGTGGATATCCAATTACAGGTGTTCGATTACAACAAGTTCCAATCGGACAGCTGTAATTGGACACCCACGTGATCGTGCGCCGTTTATGTGACAAATAGGCTCGCGGAGAACCAGTCACGATCGAGAGTTTTGTTATAGATACGATTAAAGACTTTATGAAGGTCATCAGTTTTAGTCTGACTTTGTCCATGTGTTCTTCCTTCCTTGTTTCGAGTTGCTTTCAAACCTTGAAGAAAGATAAAAGAGATTAAGCGCACATGTCAAGAGCCGCTTGGTGAAAGGCAACAGTGCGTTGTATATGAGATTCCTTGTGCTTGCCAGGATACTGTATATGTGGGTGAAACATGGCGCCTTTTCCAAACAAGGAAGAAAGAACACAAGAACAAAGTCAGTAAGAATAATAAGTGAAGACCTTCATAAAGGAAACACTCTTTTTTTGTTAACTTTACTAGGCTTAGTTACCATAAAATTGCAAATATGCAAAAGAAACAAAACAAAATAACGATATCGGCGAAAAAACGGATGGGCAAAGAGGATGGAGGCCTAGCACGGCACACCATGGAGTGCCAAAGGTGTGTTGACTGGGAAAACGTAGAGATCGTAACAAGAGAGAGAGGATTAAAACAAAGAAAAGTTCTCGAAGGAATTGAGTCACTACAACAGAGACATTACGTATGAGAGTCCTTAACAATTGTGACCACGCTGATACATGGAAACCAATCCTAAACTCCTTCTTTGATCGTGAAAAAACTGTAGGAGACGATAAATTATCACAAAAAGTAAAAGTACTTGATAGGCCTGCATTTCCCGCGCATTTTAACATCATTGACATGTCGTGTAATGATCACGATACGTCATGTGCGGTTACCAAGTTGAACGACAAAAAACGATCCGCCATATTGGTAACTTTTTAACAACCTTTAACTTCGGAAAATCCCGAAAACAATTCAGAAATTTTAATTTTAAAAACATGAGCCATGAGGTGAAAGTTTCAGAAATACGATTAAAAAATACTTCTCAGACAATGACGAATTCAATTTCAATTTTATTTCATTTTAATGTTCTACTTATTCTTCCTATTTATTCTCATCACTTGCCTGCTAACAACAAGAATAATATTTTACTACTTGACAATTAATCCTTCATCTCCTGGCTCCGCAGGTAGCAGTGCTTATCGAGGCGGGCCAGGATAATCAGTGAAAGAAAGAGAAAATGCATACTAAGTGGAACGTTCCTGATTTCTTGAAGGCCCCACAAAAATTTCACCGGAGATATAGCACACATTTGGACGCAATTTTCAACAATATCATGCATAACGCTTCTTTGATGCCTTCTCTGTTGTTGTTGTTGTTGTTGTTTTACTAACACCCAGGAGAGCTTGAAAAAAGGCAATTATTAAACTCAAATAGGTTCCATTTGCGGAACGTTGAGAACTGCTATGTTGTTTTATCACGCTATTGTTTAGGGTTTCTCTAAAAGTTCTACTTGTAAATACACTTTTTAAACCCGTAACTAAGACCAATGTCAGTGTCATGTTTAAAGCCTTGTATATTTTTCAATCAGCTTTTCGTCAGTAGGCCCACACTGGTGTTACTAAGAAAATGCTAAATCCGTCTCTGTAATTTAACAGGTTCTCGAGCTAAGACAACGCTAAAAAACTTCTGGGATGGAAGAGAAGCAAAATACTAGGCAGGTAGACTCCGAGGCTAACGCAGCAATTTTCAACCATGGACGTCCAAACATTGCATCATTACCACAATGTCAAGCAGCGGATAAAGTAACAAGATCAGTCATGCAGTGTGGGTACCACCGTTTAGAACTTGGGTGCAAGCAGTTAACTGAAATTAAACAAAAAACATTGATCAAGTGTAGGTCGTGCGATGACAGTATCTCCAGCTTCTTATTAGAACCTTCAGATACAAAAGACAGTTTTTACTCAACACAACTGGTTTTGAAAGAATGCAAGTTGCGAATGCAACCGTAACACTACTGGAAAAATGACCTGAAAAAATTCAGGCTTTGAACGGGATTCGAACCCACGACCTTTGCGTTACCGGTGCAATGCTCTACCAACTGAGCTATCAAAGCCAGATGAGAGCGGTCTTGTCTTGGTTCGGCCCTTTATGTTCAGTGGACGTAATACTCGGCTGAAGTAAATTAATTCCATGGTAATAGCGGTCCAACAGTAGCAGAGAAAGAATTCTTCAAAAATTATTATTTAACCGCTACTGTTGGACATCTATTATGACTGGTTTTGTTTCCTCCATTGCCGGATTATCATACTTCCACCCATCTCCCCTAGCCTCCTATAGTAGTACTGAACGGTCCTTAACTCAAGAAATCACTCAGCCTTATCTCAACAGCTTACGCCGTAGGTTGATAAACTTATATCATAGTTTTCTCTTCCTTTCTTTTTCCTTTATCTTTAGGCACCTTGACCATCAAAGTAGCTGCTACTGGTGTTGCAGCCATTCAAAATCTTCAAAAATTGCAAAGAAATGTATGGATTTCCGGACAAGTGTCCGGCAATCCATACATTTGTTAGTAAATTTTTAAGTTTTTGAATGGCTGTATCTTGTTCAATATTAGCCCAATTAACACGAAACTTGAGGATTTTGTAAAGCTTGGTGTGCTCTTTCTGAATATATGGGTCTTGTGTTGTTAATCCCATAATACACGGACTCATACCCAGGCCCCCACCGTATGAAATCCGGCAATGCCAAATCTTTCAGTACTCGAAAGCAGTTGCTTCTAATTGATGTCAGTAAAATCGCTCATCGTTTAGCAGCGTTTTCTTCGTCGTCCTCAATGTCATAGGCGGTAAAATACTCTTGAAGTCTTTTCAGGTACTTTTCGATATCTTCCGATTTAGCGTCAAACTGGTCAAAAGGTGGTCTACCGGCCATAATTTCCTTCGTTTACACCGTCAGTTTCGGACTTTCCGTACCTGGTTTGAAGAGGGGGGTGAATAGGTCTACGGATCGGCGGATTTGGTAAATATTTTATTCTGGATTCAGAGGAAAATTTTAACGGATCTGCGGATCCTATGATCACAGCGGATCGCGGTTTTATTCAGTTTCTGGGCCCGGATTTTGGATGGTTGTTAGGAAGTTCGGATCGTGAATCTCAACGTTCTTCCGGAGACTAATTCTGCGTGTAAAATTCCGCAGACTTGCAACATTGTATTTTGCTGCGAGACAAGTTGGTCACAAACGAGGTAATACGCGCAACAATGTGTTTCAACTTGTAATGCAACAATTTTGCGAGACAAGTTGAAGAAAAATGTCGCCCGTATTACCAGACCCGGCTAACTACACAACACGATCTAACGTGCTGAAACGGGCAACAGACAATTTAAAGTCACTCGAAAGTGTGCTATTGATCAGTAATGAGTAGTACGCGGCATTGGTCACAAGTTTGCTCTTTTTTCTTGTATCTGCAAGATTTTGCTTCGATACAGACGTTGGTTACATAAATATTTCGTTGATAGTCATCCTCTACGCTAAAACACAATAGAGAACTTTTAAAAGCACTTACGACGGCGACGCCAGGGAAGTAGTTATAGAAGGTCATTTTAAGCCTTGTTGCGGATTACGTAGATTAGGTGCCTATGGATTAGGTGCCTATGGATTAGGTGGATTAGGTGCCTAGTCCATGACGTCATCTATTGTTACAACCTTGGGTTCCTCCATACTAATGAAGTGTCTAAATGCGTTCCTCCATACTAATCAGCGTCGCTCTAAACAATAAA
>JAHPZR010025305.1:0-17384 GCA_019787425.1 Platygyra sinensis
GACTACATGTTCTCCAGCTAAACATACTATGAAAATACAAATTTTAGGCTGCCTAAGCTACAGTCTAAACAAGTAAAAATTAGCAATAAGAAAGAACAACATTTCGGTGACATTTTGTGACACCATTTTTAAAGTTCACATGCAAAAAGATAAACTTTGAAAAAGATAAACTTTGTAATTACATAATTATATGGTGTCACGCAAATTATACTTTTGCCTGAATTGAGTCCGACTGGACACTGAGAGATGGTGTCAATTCTCCAATTAGCAGCATTCACGCACTAAACAATCAAACTGAATCATACACTTCTTGAGGACAGGAAAATGCCTGTAAAGGTCTTTCAAGAACAATACAGTGTTCGTTAATCAAAGTGTTTCTCTAAGGAAGATTGTTTAGTGTGTTTAGCCAAGCATTTGTGCAAGTCTGAGAGTTAAGCCCACATAACTTACATGGCTTTAGATACTAAACAGTCTTCTGACTTACATTGGCAAACATTTTGATTAACACACACTGTATAAGTATTGCTTCAAAAGACCTGTGCAGAAATTTTCCTGTTCTCAGGAAGTGCATGAATAGCAAAGATATCAGTGACGTCACATATTGTTATTAATATGCCAACGAGAGAACTATTGGCTGGTAAAACAAAGAGTTCTTTTGTTTAACGTTTTCAACATTTAAATAACAAAAACAATGTTTGTAAACAAATATCTTCGCTATAAGTTTGATTGTTTAGTGCATGAAATGCTGCTAATTTAGACAATTAACACCATCTCCTGATGTCCAGTTGGACTCAATTCAAGCAAAAACTATTTGTAGGACATCAGATATGTAATTATGAAGTATGTTAATCTTGAGAGAATTTTCTTTGTTTATCTGTTGGCATTTGACCTTGAAAATGGAGTGACGTTGTCACCGAATCTTTATTTCTTATTGCTAATTTTTACTTGTGTATGCTCTACGAAACCTTTACTTATGACTTACAGTAACATTGTTTAATCAGAGAACGTTTCTATTATTTTACTATTGTTCGAGAACTTTCTCCAGTACGTAAGCTTATTCAGTTGCAACATAAGTCTCAATTTTCTAATCCTCTGAATCCCGTAAATTGATTTCATGTTTTAAATGACACAATCCAGAAAGACACAAAACATATAAGTATGTATCTTTTGGGGTATAATATACTGTGAGTATATTTATTTTTGTTTATGAAATTCTTACCAAGTGATCTTGAGCTGCTTCTGCTTTCATTCTTTTCTTGATTTCTATTTCAACTTGACTCCTGAAAAGATAACGGTAAACATAACAAAACTGAGTACCAAAGGAAAGTTACAGAATCCAAGTCCAGGCAAAGAAGGCAGCACAGGTTGTCGTTGTCATTTTCGTCTACGTACCTCGCATGCTTCAGTTTTACTTGAAGCGCTTCATTTTCAGCCTAAGACAAAATGGATAAATACCGTAATGAAATAGATTTAAGCTTACTTGAAAGAAGCTATAACACGGTAGCCATGCGACAACTTTTAAGTGTTAACTTTAGGTAATTAAAGTTCTTAAAAATGTCAAGGAAAATTGACAACTTTGAACGTAAACCGAATACGTACCGTGATTTTTGCTATGTCTTGTTTCAGACGAACAGCTTCGTTTTCTGCAGCGAGCCATTTCTTTCGGCATTCTTCTTGTTGCGATACGAATTTGATGAATTCTAGGAAAGAAAAGGAATCGAAGGGAATCACTTACAACCACGAAAGACGAAATGCAACGAACAACAAATCGCAACACAAACCTCCTTCAATTCCTTCGGCGAGAACCGATGCGGAGCGAACGATATCGTCAAAAGTTCCAACAAGAGTTGCGACTGACATTATTGATTCTTTCAGAAGCTCGAATGGGGTTATTTTAAGGGAAATCTAAAGGACAAACTGCTACAGTAGAAACCACCTTCAGAACTCGGCCATCTTGTTCGTTTTTTCCCTCCACTTCTTTCAAACACGCGTCAGCCAATCAAATCACGCCTTTTATACAGCTCACGTGTTTTGTTTGGTGACACCACAGGACAAAGATCACAGGCTCAAAGCCTCAAACCGATGGCACCGGAACCGAACACGGGCAGTTTCCCCGTTAAAAATAATTCTCCCTGGGCAAACCAAAGGCATAAAAACTTCACAATCCTCTTAGTTTGTTAAACACGTGTTCTGACCCTATCTCGGACTAACAATATGAACTGAAGTACACAAAACTCTCAAGTACCCAGAAAGATAAAGATTTTGCAAAAAGAAGACATTAAACTTCCGGTTCTTTCAACAGTGGACAGCTTCAGTCTTAGCGATCTTCCAACTGATCTTCCGATATCATGTCTGCCCTTAAATGGTATCAAATGCGTTGTGCCTTGCAGGGTGCAGCAGAAGGCTGCACTGCTAACTGTGAAGACGAATGCAGGGTTCCGGTCATCAAACATTTCCACTCATACATCGATAAATTACATTTTGGTCTATTCCGCTGATACATGTTATGCTCGTGAACAACTCCTTTTCCGTAAGTTAAAACAACATTTTACTCTAAGCATGCAATTTCCCGAGGCGAGGGTCTTCCGGACCCAGCTTTTCGCTATTGGCGTGGCCCTTGAAAAATTCCACGGTGAACCCGTCCCTGACCATGTGGATTGACAGAAGAAAAGGACTTTTTTAATATATATTCTCCAATACTAGTCATATAATTTAAGGTGGTTGGAAACAGTTTCCAGTACTTTCCAAGACTTGCCGCGAGTTTGATGGGTCTTTATAACCACCCTTTATCGGTTGATGCCAAAATCATGGTATCAACAAACTGCCCAATCATCGATGAACAAGTTCCTATTAATTTTGTGGCACAATAGGTTAACATAGCTTAAAGCGCTTATAACTCAAAAACGAGTTCGGTGACCCCCATTTTTTATTATCGAATTGTAATCAGCAAAATAAGATGCAACTTTCTGCAAAGTTTAAAAAACTCTGCGAAGGCCGGGAATCAGTATTTAATAAACAGTAATAAAAACATCAACAGCTTCAAAAAATATTTTAAAAACAACCTTGCATAACAGCGTAAGAACCAATCTTGAATACAAAAGGACAGTTTTATGCGCCGAAAGGTTAAACAAGTGTGGAATATTTGACGTTTTATTAAACGTTTTTCCCGTACTATCAGCGTTGCAGTTTATTGCCTTTAATTATACACGTTTTATTCTTGCTACTTTATTTTCCATGACTGTTTCGATTACAATCACGCGTGACATATGGGTAAGGTATGGATAATAGGCCATTGCAGAAACGTGAGAGGACTGGGAAAGAGTATGGTTGTTTTCCGTTTGTTTGAAAAACTAAGATATTCAAATGAAAGATCAACTAAATTTGAGAGTCTTAACCACGAATAGAAGTATGTGGAGGAGGAAAATGGCAAAATGGTAGCTCTTCAAATATTACCCAAAATAGAGAATTTGCATGGATTGGGTAGACAGGCGACAAAATTATAAGGGTTTGTATGGAATTTTGCAACTTTTGCAAGGCTCCCATTTGGACAATTTTCCGCTATTACTCTTAAACTTGGTTGGGTAGCTTTTCATGCATTAACCTTTCGGTTGAAATGGTTAGATTTTCAATCTAATCAATATAAGAAACTCGCCCCAGTGCTCGCACGTTTCTGCAATGGGCTATGATGGATTTTAACTCACGCTACGTACGTGTGTGATTTGCTCGACTTGCCTGTCACACTCGCAGAGAAAGAAAACCCTCGCTCTTTACCCGAGTGTATCAGTAAACCGATATAAAACTGGATTACAATGAATCAAAGACTATTTGTCATCAAAATAAAGCACCATCGACTCAGGGGTGGTCTAGGTTTATAGCTCGGGCTTATAGTGTATAGAAGTGTGTTAAAGATCCCTGTTTTAGAGGGGAGCTAGGGTTTCTACCGCAGTTTGCACAGTAGTGCCTAGATAAAGAAAAATTCTTTCTGAAGAAAAACTTACCACTGACTTTAGGACTATAAGAAGATTTCTTCCCTAAACAATCAAAACAAACTTTCTTAAGGATGGGGGGGATGTGACTGACAGGAAGGAGAGCACTGTCATGACGCCAAATTGCCGTTAGTTTTGCTAACACAGCAATTTTTTACTTGACAGAGAGAGTCTCTCCAGATTAGGCACAAAAGTGTAGTTTTCTTTTGCTATTGCCGTCCCAAATTTCTTTCTTGCCCTTTTCCTTTCGTTTCTCCCGGCCTCTTTACTCTCGCTACCTTCTGCCTGTCATATTCTTTCTGGCTGTCGTAAAAAAGTTTGATGTTAATTATGCGCCTGGAAATGGGACCTTGACCAATTATAGTTATAAGGGGCCATTTTACCACCATTTTTGCACCAAAGGTGATAACGTTGTTTTCAAATTTGCTGCGTCACAATGCTTGTGGTATCCAAAAACGACTGTTGGGCCGATAAATCTCCAAAAGCTCTCTCTTCTGGCTATCAAGAATGTCTGGTGGCATTTAAATCGTGACGTCACAAGTGTTACAAAGAGCAGGACCATTAATTACCACACGTATGTGTGCGGTTAGTGGTCAAAGGGTTAAGAAAACAAGTCTCCCCCTGCCTGCTGAGAGGCTGTCTTGCTTATATATTCAGTAGCTTATAAATATGCAATATGTAAAGACTGTTTGCGGATAAAACATCTTTTCGCACCGAAATTTCTTGTTGTACCGCGGGAAAATAAAGGGTTCAGAAACCGCCTTGAGCGGTTAATTTTGTCCGAAAAAAAAAGATTCCCCATGAAAACAATACAGCAGCTTTCCATCAGTAAGTTCAAACATGTTGCTGCTTACCGGCAATATTTAGAAAGCATACAAACAAAGTTCGTAACCTTTTTTGTTTAGACGATCGACGAAAATCCCGCCACTTTTTCAAATTAACTTGTAGCCTGGCACAGTCAAAACTCGCGCATGCTTATTACCTCTTTCCGCACTGAAAACAAGTCTAAACTTGGTAACTGGGCTCTAGTGGAACAAGATGGGAACATGTTGTAAAGTACACTTACAAAAATAGGGGCGTTTATGTAAACAGGGGAGTTTACATTACAAAGCCCTATTCCGTCCTTTACTGAGTAATTCCATATTTTTCTCTTCTATGTTTGGGCAGGATTGTTTCTTGCTACTTACGTTCTGCAGGACTTCGTTTTTAACAGTTGCCCAGTCCTCCCTAAAAAAACAATATGAACTCCTCGCTCAGCCCACGATGTTGCAGCAGATCTCAGTGTTTGTTGGTATGTTCAATTTGTTCGATAAGCAATAAGCCAAAGGAAAATCCACCTTGAATTACGTCTTAGCCATGGTTGCCTTTTAAAATTTTAAGGTAAATGACGGCAATAATTCAGATTGGTCATGAAGTGATCTTTATTTTTAACAATACGTTACAATTCTGATAACGTGTGGCATTTTTTGAAATACCCTATCATGTTCTCGCAAATGCATCTTATGTTAGTTTCAATTTTTTTCTACCTTCTTCAAGCATGAGCATTTCTTGGGAGAAAAAGCATTGCAACGGTATCAAATCAAACGTAAAGCTAAAGAACGCCTGAGGCAGAAAAATGAAATTTCAGTCCCCAGCGTTGCTGGCGCGCTGTAAAATCGGGCTGAAACACTGACAAGCCAATGCGTCTCATGCAGCCGCCCAACTTCACGCGTGTCACTTTATGTACGATTATCATAAAAATGACAATTTCCTTGACTGTGGTTGGTTTAAGAAAACTTCTGTTTTCAAGTAATTCACTTGCCATTATTGCCAAGTTGTTATCGGACAGTTTGATATCGGAGAGTTCAATAAGCCAATCACATTCAAAGTTGTAGTTTAAATCATCAAATCATAACCTTGGTTTCAATCGCCAACAATTTACGTCTCCTTTGTCAGTCTTTTAATGCAGATTTTCCTTTTCTTTCATAACTTGGCTAGTCTTCTTCAGTCTCGGAAATTGTAATTTTTAAGAGCTCGCGTCGTCCAATTCGGTCTGTAATCATATTCTTGATAAACAAATCGGACTCCCGTTGCACCGTCGTCCGATATTGTTAATCACTCGTAAGATTACAGACCAATTGGACTCCTGTCGCTCCTTAGATTGGCTATAATCATCTCATATCCAACAAGCGCGAGTGGAATAATTGTTTTATTAAAAACGCCCCAAAGTACAGAAAACTAGACTACAATAAAAACAAAAAGACCTTAAAAATCACGCATACGCTCGCCAATTTTGTAGATCATGGTATAATGGCTCAAATACCATGATGGCTAAGCCACTGAATGAAAACTCTCGAATTGTATTATCCAATGATCCAGTTTTTAATAAATCTAGTTACGCAATATGTCCAATTCAGTCCTCTGGCTTCTGCCGTTAGAAAATGGATCACCTAAATATATCAACCTTGGCTATGAGATCTGTATACAGTCATGCGGTAGCATGAACACAATGTAATCGCAAAAGACAAATCTATGAAGTTTCTACCCCAAGGATCAGGTCTGTCATTTGAGGCTTATTCTGGAACTGGCGCTAAGACTTGGAAAAATCTGCTCCGTCCTTGTCTCATCCTAAGCTTTTCATCCTTCTGTCAACTGAACAGGGAATAAGTAGTGCTTCTGGATTTCCTAAAAAATGGTAACAAATAACCAAAATACCTTTGAGTGAAGTGTTTGGTTTTAGGTTTCTGTGACGAAAACGCCACCTTCTGCCTCCAAACCTCGTCTCCCTCGCAGCCGTTTTTAGTCTCGTCACGCAACGCTCCTCCCTAACAAGAGCGTTTGCGTGATGCATGGACTAACCAGCGGTGCCTGCGAGGCGAAGACTACTCTAAACCTATGATTCTACCCACTGATTACCTACCGCTAACAAAGGAATGTCCTTGACGCGGCCAGGCGAAAGTGACGGCGTTCGCCGAACACAAACCCCCCACTTCACGTTTTTGTTCTTTTTAAACGAAACGATTGCAGGGAAGGACGTTAACTGACGAATTGAAGACACAAAGCCGTAAAAAGAAAATTGACTCCGTAGGTAACTCGAATCCTACGGGCGCTAACTGCCCGATAACTCAAAAATCTCACACGTCTTTAAACATGTCAATTCAAAGTAATTTCTAGCTGCTGGGGTCGCCTCTGCGGGCTTTGCGAGTTACGACAAACGGTAAAATGTTTTTGCTAGATATCCTCCCCGCTTCTTCTTAAAGGTTCTTCAATACAGGCGTTGTGCCAATGACTTGCTAACGATCGTTGTTTTGATTCAACAGTGTGTGGACTTACAAGGGGTGATGTACGGTTCTCAGTATAAGCTGACAGACCCTGTGGTCCATTCAGTAGATAGGATATATGGCGCCACTGATTTGGGTGTTGAAGGCATGGACACTGTTCTGGCAAATCATCAGTGCAACTTCATTTGCCAGCAGCTGGGCTTGGAGAATCCATTGAAAAATGTTTACATTCCAGGTAGATTATAAAGATTCTATCAAACTTAAACTAAAAAAGTGTTTGGGTGAAGAGAACAGAATTTTCCTTTCCGGTGGATTGCCAGTTTAGCGGCCATCGAAAACTTCAACAACCAGTTGGTTTTAAACCACTCGGTATAAGATTGGACTTAAACTTTCATCAAAGCTGAAAAGGTATTGTAACTGTTTTCGCCAACACATTTTAAGGCCTCTCCAAACGGGAAATGTTTGGTGACCAAACACCGTCAAACATTGTTTGGTCTCGTGATCTGATATAATTATAAAAAAACGATTCTTGCTACACATACCAACCCTGATAAATCCCAGCGCAAGTTAATCCCATTCGAGAGATCAAATTTCAAGGTCTTTGAACCCTATGATTGAAAACTTTCGTAGCTGTTCATTCAGGAAGAACATAAAGCAAAGCAGTGGATGTCAACGGTAAATTCGAGTAAAATTAGCGTGTTCCCTTGGCTTGATGCCAATTTGTAATGGATGTGATACATAATGGCAATTGAACTGAGTGGAGTGGAATCTTTGGTCTGAAATCATACGCAAGTTGATTTCAGACCAAAATTGCACGACCCGAAGTTCAATAGGCGAAGCGCGCGAGTGACGTCATGACTCAGACAAGACTCAGACAAACAAACTGGAATGGTGGATGATTTTGAAGATTTCTTTAAGAGCAAAAGCCGGTGTTCCTAAAACACTCGTGAAACAAAAATTTCGCTTATATTCCCTGTATTTCCCTCAGAACAAGCTTATCAGTGTCGACTGAGTCTCGCGGGGAATTCAGTGATTTGCATTCTATTTTTAGACTTCGCGCGCTTCGCTATTGCCACTTTATTAGATCCATTTTGGCTTCATTTTCTCTGCAATGTGATTGGTTAATTAAAAAGCCTTAAAATTTGATTGCTTGTTTTGTTTTACTGTCCCATTCATATTGGCTGAGAAAAAGATGCGACTTAGAGCTAAAGATAGTGCGATTCGTAAATAAATCGCACCGCTGAGTGCCAATCACATTGCAAGGATAACCAGTGATTTCAAAATCGATTTAATAAACTTGCTTAGTCACTGACAAGCTTGCACTTGTGACTTGATAATACCGGCTTCAAAAGCATCAAAACATACACATAAAAAAGCAAATTCACTCTCAGTCTTAAAATTCAAGATGGTGTCATAGGATTCAGCAGGGAACTGGGGCGAGTTTCACGGGAACCACACGAGGTAAAGAAAAATGTTTTGACCTCGGTGGTAGTCGAACCCACGACCTCCGGTTTAGATCTACCGTTACTCTGCCGACTGAGCTACGAGGTCGGACAGAGGAATTCGGGACGATTTAGGTGGTGAATCGCGGCGAAGAGAAAGTTAGGGTACATATGAATGTTAGCACTCTGAACACCGAGGTCACCGGCCTCCGCATACTTTGATATAAACTCATTTTCTGAGTTCATTGGCCCCTAGCCACTTTGATTATATATTTCATGATAACACACCGCATCACTGAATAAAACGTCTGTCGTACACAAGCTTGCTAAAACGGCTGTTTGAATTACATGTTTAAAACGTGGAGATTTTTGAGTTATCGGGAAGTTAGCGCCGAGGATTCGAGTTACCAGGAGTCAACTTTACGCTTTGTCTTCATTCGTCAGTTAACGTCCTTCCTGCAATCGTTCGTTTAAAAAGAACAAAAACTTGAAGTGGTTGTGTCGTCGAACGCCGTCACTCGCCTGGCCCGTCAAGGACATCCTTTGTTAGCGTAGGTAATCAGTGGGTAATCATAGGTTTAGAGTAGTCTTCCTCGCAGCCGCTGTTAGTCTCATCACGCAACGCTCTTGTTAGGGAGGAGCGTTGCGTGACGAGACTAAAAACGGCTGCGAGGGAGACTAAGGTTTGGAGCAGAGGTGGCGTTTCGTCACAGAAACCAAAAACCAAACACTTCACTCAAATGTATTTTGTTATTTGTTACATTTTTTTAGGAAATCCAGAAGCACTACTTATTCCTTTCAGTGACAGAGGATGAAAAGCTTAGGATGAGACAAGGACGGAGCAGATTTTTCCAAGTCTTAGCGCCAGTTCCAGAATAAGCCTCAAATGACAGACCTGATCCTTGGGGTAGAAACTTCATAGATTTGTCTTTTGCGATTACATTGTGTTCATGCTACCGCATGACTGTATACAGATCTCATAGCCAAGGTTGATATATTTAGGTGATCCATTTTCTAACGGCAGAAGCCAGAGGACTGAATTGGACATATTGCGTAACTAGATTTATTAAAAACTGGATCATTGGATAATACAATTCGAGAGTTTTCATTCAGTGGCTTAGCCATCATGGTATTTGAGCCATTATACCATGATCTACAAAATTGGCGAGCGTATGCGTGATTTTTAAGGTCTTTTTGTTTTTATTGTAGTCTAGTTTTCTGTACTTTGGGGCGTTTTTAATAAAACAATTATTCCACTCGCGCTTGTTGGATATGAGATGATTATAGCCAATCTAAGGAGCGACAGGAGTCCAATTGGTCTGTAATCTTACGAGTGATTAACAATATCGGACGACGGTGCAACGGGAGTCCGATTTGTTTATCAAGAATATGATTACAGACCGAATTGGACGACGCGAGCTCTTAAAAATTACAATTTCCGAGACTGAAGAAGACTAGCCAAGTTATGAAAGAAAAGGAAAATCTGCATTAAAAGACTGACAAAGGAGACGTAAATTGTTGGCGATTGAAACCAAGGTTATGATTTGATGATTTAAACTACAACTTTGAATGTGATTGGCTTATTGAACTCTCCGATATCAAACTGTCCGATAACAACTTGGCAATAATGGCAAGTGAATTACTTGAAAACAGAAGTTTTCTTAAACCAACCACAGTCAAGGAAATTGTCATTTTTATGATAATCGTACATAAAGTGACACGCGTGAAGTTGGGCGGCTGCATGAGACGCATTGGCTTGTCAGTGTTTCAGCCCGATTTTACAGCGCGCCAGCAACGCTGGGGACTGAAATTTCATTTTTCTGCCTCAGGCGTTCTTTAGCTTTACGTTTGATTTGATACCGTTGCAATGCTTTTTCTCCCAAGAAATGCTCATGCTTGAAGAAGGTAGAAAAAAATTGAAACTAACATAAGATGCATTTGCGAGAACATGATAGGGTATTTCAAAAAATGCCACACGTTATCAGAATTGTAACGTATTGTTAAAAATAAAGATCACTTCATGACCAATCTGAATTATTGCCGTCATTTACCTTAAAATTTTAAAAGGCAACCATGGCTAAGACGTAATTCAAGGTGGATTTTCCTTTGGCTTATTGCTTATCGAACAAATTGAACATACCAACAAACACTGAGATCTGCTGCAACATCGTGGGCTGAGCGAGGAGTTCATATTGTTTTTTTAGGGAGGACTGGGCAACTGTTAAAAACGAAGTCCTGCAGAACGTAAGTAGCAAGAAACAATCCTGCCCAAACATAGAAGAGAAAAATATGGAATTACTCAGTAAAGGACGGAATAGGGCTTTGTAATGTAAACTCCCCTGTTTACATAAACGCCCCTATTTTTGTAAGTGTACTTTACAACATGTTCCCATCTTGTTCCACTAGAGCCCAGTTACCAAGTTTAGACTTGTTTTCAGTGCGGAAAGAGGTAATAAGCATGCGCGAGTTTTGACTGTGCCAGGCTACAAGTTAATTTGAAAAAGTGGCGGGATTTTCGTCGATCGTCTAAACAAAAAAGGTTACGAACTTTGTTTGTATGCTTTCTAAATATTGCCGGTAAGCAGCAACATGTTTGAACTTACTGATGGAAAGCTGCTGTATTGTTTTCATGGGGAATCTTTTTTTTTCGGACAAAATTAACCGCTCAAGGCGGTTTCTGAACCCTTTATTTTCCCGCGGTACAACAAGAAATTTCGGTGCGAAAAGATGTTTTATCCGCAAACAGTCTTTACATATTGCATATTTATAAGCTACTGAATATATAAGCAAGACAGCCTCTCAGCAGGCAGGGGGAGACTTGTTTTCTTAACCCTTTGACCACTAACCGCACACATACGTGTGGTAATTAATGGTCCTGCTCTTTGTAACACTTGTGACGTCACGATTTAAATGCCACCAGACATTCTTGATAGCCAGAAGAGAGAGCTTTTGGAGATTTATCGGCCCAACAGTCGTTTTTGGATACCACAAGCATTGTGACGCAGCAAATTTGAAAACAACGTTATCACCTTTGGTGCAAAAATGGTGGTAAAATGGCCCCTTATAACTATAATTGGTCAAGGTCCCATTTCCAGGCGCATAATTAACATCAAACTTTTTTACGACAGCCAGAAAGAATATGACAGGCAGAAGGTAGCGAGAGTAAAGAGGCCGGGAGAAACGAAAGGAAAAGGGCAAGAAAGAAATTTGGGACGGCAATAGCAAAAGAAAACTACACTTTTGTGCCTAATCTGGAGAGACTCTCTCTGTCAAGTAAAAAATTGCTGTGTTAGCAAAACTAACGGCAATTTGGCGTCATGACAGTGCTCTCCTTCCTGTCAGTCACATCCCCCCCATCCTTAAGAAAGTTTGTTTTGATTGTTTAGGGAAGAAATCTTCTTATAGTCCTAAAGTCAGTGGTAAGTTTTTCTTCAGAAAGAATTTTTCTTTATCTAGGCACTACTGTGCAAACTGCGGTAGAAACCCTAGCTCCCCTCTAAAACAGGGATCTTTAACACACTTCTATACACTATAAGCCCGAGCTATAAACCTAGACCACCCCTGAGTCGATGGTGCTTTATTTTGATGACAAATAGTCTTTGATTCATTGTAATCCAGTTTTATATCGGTTTACTGATACACTCGGGTAAAGAGCGAGGGTTTTCTTTCTCTGCGAGTGTGACAGGCAAGTCGAGCAAATCACACACGTACGTAGCGTGAGTTAAAATCCATCATAGCCCATTGCAGAAACGTGCGAGCACTGGGGCGAGTTTCTTATATTGATTAGATTGAAAATCTAACCATTTCAACCGAAAGGTTAATGCATGAAAAGCTACCCAACCAAGTTTAAGAGTAATAGCGGAAAATTGTCCAAATGGGAGCCTTGCAAAAGTTGCAAAATTCCATACAAACCCTTATAATTTTGTCGCCTGTCTACCCAATCCATGCAAATTCTCTATTTTGGGTAATATTTGAAGAGCTACCATTTTGCCATTTTCCTCCTCCACATACTTCTATTCGTGGTTAAGACTCTCAAATTTAGTTGATCTTTCATTTGAATATCTTAGTTTTTCAAACAAACGGAAAACAACCATACTCTTTCCCAGTCCTCTCACGTTTCTGCAATGGCCTATTATCCATACCTTACCCATATGTCACGCGTGATTGTAATCGAAACAGTCATGGAAAATAAAGTAGCAAGAATAAAACGTGTATAATTAAAGGCAATAAACTGCAACGCTGATAGTACGGGAAAAACGTTTAATAAAACGTCAAATATTCCACACTTGTTTAACCTTTCGGCGCATAAAACTGTCCTTTTGTATTCAAGATTGGTTCTTACGCTGTTATGCAAGGTTGTTTTTAAAATATTTTTTGAAGCTGTTGATGTTTTTATTACTGTTTATTAAATACTGATTCCCGGCCTTCGCAGAGTTTTTTAAACTTTGCAGAAAGTTGCATCTTATTTTGCTGATTACAATTCGATAATAAAAAATGGGGGTCACCGAACTCGTTTTTGAGTTATAAGCGCTTTAAGCTATGTTAACCTATTGTGCCACAAAATTAATAGGAACTTGTTCATCGATGATTGGGCAGTTTGTTGATACCATGATTTTGGCATCAACCGATAAAGGGTGGTTATAAAGACCCATCAAACTCGCGGCAAGTCTTGGAAAGTACTGGAAACTGTTTCCAACCACCTTAAATTATATGACTAGTATTGGAGAATATATATTAAAAAAGTCCTTTTCTTCTGTCAATCCACATGGTCAGGGACGGGTTCACCGTGGAATTTTTCAAGGGCCACGCCAATAGCGAAAAGCTGGGTCCGGAAGACCCTCGCCTCGGGAAATTGCATGCTTAGAGTAAAATGTTGTTTTAACTTACGGAAAAGGAGTTGTTCACGAGCATAACATGTATCAGCGGAATAGACCAAAATGTAATTTATCGATGTATGAGTGGAAATGTTTGATGACCGGAACCCTGCATTCGTCTTCACAGTTAGCAGTGCAGCCTTCTGCTGCACCCTGCAAGGCACAACGCATTTGATACCATTTAAGGGCAGACATGATATCGGAAGATCAGTTGGAAGATCGCTAAGACTGAAGCTGTCCACTGTTGAAAGAACCGGAAGTTTAATGTCTTCTTTTTGCAAAATCTTTATCTTTCTGGGTACTTGAGAGTTTTGTGTACTTCAGTTCATATTGTTAGTCCGAGATAGGGTCAGAACACGTGTTTAACAAACTAAGAGGATTGTGAAGTTTTTATGCCTTTGGTTTGCCCAGGGAGAATTATTTTTAACGGGGAAACTGCCCGTGTTCGGTTCCGGTGCCATCGGTTTGAGGCTTTGAGCCTGTGATCTTTGTCCTGTGGTGTCACCAAACAAAACACGTGAGCTGTATAAAAGGCGTGATTTGATTGGCTGACGCGTGTTTGAAAGAAGTGGAGGGAAAAAACGAACAAGATGGCCGAGTTCTGAAGGTGGTTTCTACTGTAGCAGTTTGTCCTTTAGATTTCCCTTAAAATAACCCCATTCGAGCTTCTGAAAGAATCAATAATGTCAGTCGCAACTCTTGTTGGAACTTTTGACGATATCGTTCGCTCCGCATCGGTTCTCGCCGAAGGAATTGAAGGAGGTTTGTGTTGCGATTTGTTGTTCGTTGCATTTCGTCTTTCGTGGTTGTAAGTGATTCCCTTCGATTCCTTTTCTTTCCTAGAATTCATCAAATTCGTATCGCAACAAGAAGAATGCCGAAAGAAATGGCTCGCTGCAGAAAACGAAGCTGTTCGTCTGAAACAAGACATAGCAAAAATCACGGTACGTATTCGGTTTACGTTCAAAGTTGTCAATTTTCCTTGACATTTTTAAGAACTTTAATTACCTAAAGTTAACACTTAAAAGTTGTCGCATGGCTACCGTGTTATAGCTTCTTTCAAGTAAGCTTAAATCTATTTCATTACGGTATTTATCCATTTTGTCTTAGGCTGAAAATGAAGCGCTTCAAGTAAAACTGAAGCATGCGAGGTACGTAGACGAAAATGACAACGACAACCTGTGCTGCCTTCTTTGCCTGGACTTGGATTCTGTAACTTTCCTTTGGTACTCAGTTTTGTTATGTTTACCGTTATCTTTTCAGGAGTCAAGTTGAAATAGAAATCAAGAAAAGAATGAAAGCAGAAGCAGCTCAAGATCACTTGGTAAGAATTTCATAAACAAAAATAAATATACTCACAGTATATTATACCCCAAAAGATACATACTTATATGTTTTGTGTCTTTCTGGATTGTGTCATTTAAAACATGAAATCAATTTACGGGATTCAGAGGATTAGAAAATTGAGACTTATGTTGCAACTGAATAAGCTTACGTACTGGAGAAAGTTCTCGAACAATAGTAAAATAATAGAAACGTTCTCTGATTAAACAATGTTACTGTAAGTCATAAGTAAAGGTTTCGTAGAGCATACACAAGTAAAAATTAGCAATAAGAAATAAAGATTCGGTGACAACGTCACTCCATTTTCAAGGTCAAATGCCAACAGATAAACAAAGAAAATTCTCTCAAGATTAACATACTTCATAATTACATATCTGATGTCCTACAAATAGTTTTTGCTTGAATTGAGTCCAACTGGACATCAGGAGATGGTGTTAATTGTCTAAATTAGCAGCATTTCATGCACTAAACAATCAAACTTATAGCGAAGATATTTGTTTACAAACATTGTTTTTGTTATTTAAATGTTGAAAACGTTAAACAAAAGAACTCTTTGTTTTACCAGCCAATAGTTCTCTCGTTGGCATATTAATAACAATATGTGACGTCACTGATATCTTTGCTATTCATGCACTTCCTGAGAACAGGAAAATTTCTGCACAGGTCTTTTGAAGCAATACTTATACAGTGTGTGTTAATCAAAATGTTTGCCAATGTAAGTCAGAAGACTGTTTAGTATCTAAAGCCATGTAAGTTATGTGGGCTTAACTCTCAGACTTGCACAAATGCTTGGCTAAACACACTAAACAATCTTCCTTAGAGAAACACTTTGATTAACGAACACTGTATTGTTCTTGAAAGACCTTTACAGGCATTTTCCTGTCCTCAAGAAGTGTATGATTCAGTTTGATTGTTTAGTGCGTGAATGCTGCTAATTGGAGAATTGACACCATCTCTCAGTGTCCAGTCGGACTCAATTCAGGCAAAAGTATAATTTGCGTGACACCATATAATTATGTAATTACAAAGTTTATCTTTTTCAAAGTTTATCTTTTTGCATGTGAACTTTAAAAATGGTGTCACAAAATGTCACCGAAATGTTGTTCTTTCTTATTGCTAATTTTTACTTGTTTAGACTGTAGCTTAGGCAGCCTAAAATTTGTATTTTCATAGTATGTTTAGCTGGAGAACATGTAGTCCCTTGATTTTTCATGAACATCATTTTTATAGTTCTAGCACAGGAAGAGATATTTTAGTACCCGAGTCTGACCTAAAAAATAAATTTTACCGGGTAAGAATTTTTTAAATGCCAGTATATAACAAATCTTACAGGAAAGGCAAGTAGCACTGATCCGCGAACTTTTGAATGACAAGGACACAATGAGCAGGTTGAATGAGAACGAAAGACAGACTCTGATGCAATTGAGCCAGTGTCACCACGAGGACATGGCTAGTCCGAGGAAAAGGTATTGTAATCTACTTCTATCCAATCCATTCTGTTGATTGCTTTTGCAGACAATCAAATGTTTTCAACGTGTGAAACTGCCTGGAATTCTTGAAAGATCATGGAAATCTCAAAACATAGTGGATAACGAACTTTGCAAATTCCCAACAAAATTCAGCGTGAAATATAATTCATAATTTCGTTTCCAAGTTCATGACTTGATTGACAGCTAACTACATAATGGAATTGCCAAGTTTGTAGTGTACTTTGAGAATTTCAAATGAACTCCAAAAACCGTTTGTCAAATGTTTTGTGAAAGATACTGTAAAGGGAATTTTAAATGTAGAAATTCTATGAACTTGAAAAAATTCTGAACTCCAGGTGAGATTTGATCCTACAAACCTCCATGATCTGGCAATAATAATACTCACTTTGGAGGATGGTTGGTTGCATCTTCCATATGCCCGCTTATGTGACTGCGTGATGCAGTTATTATAAGATTCATTTGCACCAAGTTATCATTTGGCTGTGTGACCATGCAGTATGGTTCCAGTCAGAG
The DNA here is from genome assembly GCA_019787425.1 of Platygyra sinensis. Classification (NCBI taxonomy): domain Eukaryota; kingdom Metazoa; phylum Cnidaria; class Anthozoa; order Scleractinia; family Merulinidae; genus Platygyra; species Platygyra sinensis. Next base: position 16,910 of record JAHPZR010025305.1, read on the forward strand.
ACTCTCATTTCACCCTTGCTTGCCACAGTCTCCAGTAACTCAGTAGTTACAAGTGTCCTGCTACATCATGGAGGGTCATGGGTTGAAATCCCATCTGGAAGATGGATTTGTTTTGAGTTAATGCCATTCATTTCCTTAATTAATAGAAATGAAGTTGGATAAATGCCTGTATTTATCATTGCCTCGTTAGGCGCTTTAGTGTTCAAGATGAATCAACTGGTTCCATATTATCTCCCTCAGACATCAGTTATGATAACACAGAAGAAGACTTGGTAAAGATCCTATTGTTATTTTGATTTAGTTGTCCCCCTTGAAAATTACATCCCTCATAACAATTCGTCAAATGTTTCTCCAGACCAGTAGCGTGGGAGCATTCAAGACTATAGGTAACCAAAACTTGGCCTTTGAGGATGTTTCACGAAAGTGTTATTATGCCTTGATTATCAGTGTTAATTGTATAACAGTCAAATGTGCG
>JAHPZR010025306.1:2500-22932 GCA_019787425.1 Platygyra sinensis
AGTAGAGCACTACAGTGCTAATGCAGAGGCAACAGGTTCAAATCCAGTTGAAACCCTGAAAATGTTTTTGGGGGCTAAAATTTGCAATTGCTTAAATTGCGATCACAACTGCGATGATCACATCACAATTTCAGACTTCACCCTGTTAGCCAGCTTTATTTAGTGGACAATGCCACTTTTTGGCAAAGTCTCAACTACTGTTTTTTTCACTTGGGGAACTTACATGTACACATGTACTGCTATTATTAGGACTGAATTTTGACAATTTGTGGGATCAACGTACAACATCAAATCTGAAAGCAGAGCTAAGAACACAGGAGAGGAAAATGGAGCAAATCACCAACTAGACAAGGTTATTGTTTTGATGTACATTGTCACCAATGTTTTGCAACTTGCATCAAAACAAATGCAAGGCAGTCTGTCAGAGGAGTTGATATCCAAACCAACTATACAGAGCACTGTAAAACCATTTAAGTTTTAAGTTTAATAGTTTAAAGGTTGGAACATAAACAAACTAAAATGTAATAGGTTTCACACGATCACAAGAGTGCTCGATGCAAATACATGCAGAGCGAATACTAATTCAAGATAGAAATTGTAACACAGTTACTCAAGTTTCACGCACGACTGTGCCGTAAACGTTGGTTGGAATATATTATGTTTGAAGAAGACTTAATAGGATCTTATCTAAATTATCCACAAGAACAGGACTTCAAATTAAATGGAGATTTCTCAAAAGATTCTCACCTCTGAAACTGTGGAGTCTCCTTCCTTGGGCTGGTGTATTCCTCAAGCTCTCTTATCGCCTGTCGGTATGGGTCCCGATAATCCATTTCTAAGCCAGAGATAAATTATGAAGTGACGCAATCAAATGCAACAAAATATGAATGTTACTGTTTGTACTAATAATTATTGTAATCATCTAGGCTTTAAACTGTTTCATGAAAAACAGGAGATCACAGGCTTAACACATGGCGAGGTACATCACATTATATCTCCATTACAAGGGCCAACCTGAAAACAATATTCCCTGACTTTTCACTGACTTTGACAAGAACTGAGATTTCCCTGACCTTGAAAAATATCTGTTTTTCCCTGGATTTGGCAACCCTGTATCCAGCCTTTGAATGACTGGGGACAGGAAATGAAATATAATAGAACTTAGATGGGTATCTCACCAGGTGCTGATGGTTGTATGTGGATTTGTGGACTTGGATAAGCATGTGCCGCAACATGCACTGGACTGTCTGGAACAGCTTGTTTTACAATAATTTGTCCATCTGCCTGTATTGAACAAGGGAAAGAGACCACAAGACAAATTAATAACTGCCAGCAATCACCAATCATTGATCTCCTCAAATGAAAAAAACTTCATTACAAAGATGAAGTTAAACTGAAGAAAACTCCATTACAAAGGTGAAGTGCAGAAGGTTTTAATTGGCTTTTTAAAAATTGATGATTCCATAGGAAAAATACTCTCAAGGGTCAATTAAGTGGGTACATGATTGTTGCCTTGCTTCTGGTTTCAACCAAACTTTTTGCTGCAAATCAAACCTACATGACCAAACAATGTCACATACCGAGAAAAAAGAAAAAAAAGGGAAACACCTAAAGTTGTGCTATTGGCATGTATGAGGTGTCAGTCATACATAATTTACAACAACTGTAGAATATTTAACAATTATTGAATGAGGCTGAGTATTAATATGAAGAATTCTATAGATCTAGGAGGGTGTTATCCACCGAGACTGAAGGCCGAGGTGGACAACACCCTCTCATATGTGGCATATGTGTACCACAGTGCACATACATGTACATGTATACCGCGATTCACTATCTCAATTATCCTGACCGGCTCCTGTACTGGCCTTGTAGCTTAGTCAGTAGAGCATCAGTAGATCTATTCTGGAGGTTGTGGGTTCAAACCCCACAGAAGTCAAATTTTCTTTGATCTGTGAGGACTCTCAAATTTCCTTTAACCAGGGTGAGTACCCAGGGGATTTGGTGTATTGGCAGTATTGCCTACTTCCAGCACCCAAAATGTACCCAAAAAATTATTATAATCATTATTGTTGGAAATATACCTCATCTGCCTTGGGCCTTTTTGGAGGAGTAACCTGGAAGATAAAGTCACAAATTCAAAAAAAAAAAAACATTCAACAATTCAGGAGTAAATGATTTGAACTAGTCAGTAGCCTTTTTAGTGCGATTGTAGTTCTGCAAAGAGCTGTTGTTGTTGACTAACAGGTGCTGTTGTATGGACACCAAAAGCAGTTCTTTCCAAACTACTGAAATACTGCAATAATGACAAGGTAGTGCACCCTCTCAGAGTAATTAAGGGTGACGTTCCTTTGGAGTGATCTGGATCAGGATCCAAGATCACTCAGATCATGGTGCATTAAAGGAGCCAATGAAACTTCAAAAGTTGTTTGTTTAGTTGTGAAACTTCACCTGGTGATAGATGTCAGCTCTCTTAATTCAGCTGATGAAATAAGCTTAGCCAGGAATTTGGCTCTTAACATAATCTTTTTTTTTTTAGAATAATAATACCGGTAATAAAATAAAAAATAAAAAAAAATAAAAAATAATCTTTTTTAGTCATCTTGCACGCTATAAGTAATAACATTTTAACAATCTGAAGTGTAAATCATTGATCAAAAGTGTTAATAGAACAGTCAACTCACATCAAGCTCTGGTCCTGATCGTCGAGGCTGAAATAACAAAGAAAAAAATTCTTTTAAAATGATTAGGATTGCTAGTATGTCAGAGTAATTGGATCAAGTGTACTAAATGCATCTCCAGTCTAGCTCTTTGGTCTGGCTGCAGCATGGAATGATTTCAGCCACATTCATGACAAACACTGGCCAATAGCTGTAGGGAGGCAGCTGTCATTTAAATTGGTCATTAGTGAAGGTATTGTATGTCCCCTTAGGGAATAGAGGAGACAAATTATTGTCCATCCTACATGTTGAACTCATTACAAATGCCATATCATTAACTTTGGAGACGTGGAGAGATGTTCTAAATAGTGGAGGCAATCCTAATTAAGTCACCACAGAAAAAATTATGCATAAACCACAGTGTTTACTCACTGTTAAAGATCAGTACCCTAATGGCAGTCAGCTACCTTTCACAAAGTCCCAGTACAATGAGAAAGATTTTGTTACCTTTCTAATTGGTTTCCTCGGATGAGACACATCCTAAAAAGAAACAAATGAATGAATAAATGCAGGTGAACAACAACAACAACAGGATGATGGTGAATATCGTCTTTGCACATTTGACTGTTATACAATTAACACTGATAATCAAGGCATAATAAGACTTTCGTGAAACATCCTCAAAGGCCAAGTTTTGGTTACCTATAGTCTTGAATGCTCCCACGCTACTGGTCTGGAGAAACATTTGACGAATTGTTAGGAGGGATGTAATTTTCAAGGGGGACAACTAAATCAAAATAACAATAGGATCTTTACCAAGTCTTCTTCTGTGTTATCATAACTGATGTCTGAGGGAGATAATATGGAACCAGTTGATTCATCTTGAACACTAAAGCGCCTAACGAGGCAATGATAAATACAGGCATTTATCCAACTTCATTTCTATTAATTAAGGAAATGAGTGGCATTAACTCAAAACAAATCCATCTTCCAGATGGGATTTCAACCCATGACCCTCCATGATGTAGCAGGACACTTGTAACTACTGAGTTACTGGAGACTATGGCGAGCAAGGGTGAAATGAGAGTCTCTGACTGGAACCATACTGCATGGTCACACAGCCAAATGATAACTTGGTGCAAATGAATCTTATAATAACTGCATCACGCAGTCACATAAGCGAGCATATGGAAGATGCAACCAACCATCCTCCAAAGTGAGTATTATTATTGCTAGATCATGGAGGTTTGTAGGATCAAATCTCACCTGGAGTTCAGATTTTTTTTCAAGTTCATAGAATTTCTACATTTAAAATTCCCTTTACAGTATCTTTCACAAAACATTTGACAAACGGTTTCTGAAGTTCATTTGAAATTCTCAAAGTACACTACAAACTTGGCAATTCCATTATGTAGTTAGCTGTCAATCAAGTCATGAACTTGGAAACGAAATTGTGAATTATATTTCACGCTGAATTTTGTTGGGAATTTGCAAAGTTCGTTATCCACTATGTTTTGAGATTTCCATGATCTTTCAAGAATTCCAGGCAGTTTCACACGTTGAAAACATTTGATTGTTTGCAAAAGCAATCAACAGAATGGATTGGATAGAAGTAGGTTACAATACCTTTTCCTCGGACTAGCCATGTCCTCGTGGTGACACTGGCTCAATTGCATCAGAGTCTGTCTTTCGTTCTCATTCAACCTGCTCATTGTGTCCTTGTCATTCAAAAGTTCGCGGATCAGTGCTACTTGCCTTTCCTGTAAGATTTGTTATATACTGGCATTTAAAAAATTCTTACCCGGTAAAATTTATTCTTTAGGTCAGACTCGGGTACTAAAATATCTCTTCCTGTGCTAGAACTATAAAAATGATGTTCATGAAAAATCAAGGGACTTCATGTTCTCCAGCTAAACATACTACGAAAATACAAGTTTTAGGCTGCCTAAGCTACAGTCTAAACAAGTAAAAATTAGCAATAAGAAAGAACAACATTTCGGTGACATTTTGTGACACCATTTTTAAAGTTCACATGCAAAAAGATAAACTTTGAAAAAGATAAACTTTGTAATTACATAATTATATGGTGTCACGCAAATTATACTTTTGCCTGAATTGAGTCCGACTGGACACTGAGAGATGGTGTCAATTCTCCAATTAGCAGCATTCATGCACTAAACAATCAAACTGAATCATACACTTCTTGAGGAAGGAAAATGCCTGTAAAGGTCTTTCAAGAACAATACAGTGTTCGTTAATCAAAGTGTTTCTCTAAGGAAGATTGTTTAGTGTGTTTAGCCAAGCATTTGTGCAAGTCTGAGAGTTAAGCCCACATAACTTACATGGCTGAAGATACTAAACAGTCTTCTGACTTACATTGGCAAACATTTTGATTAACACACACTGCATAAGTATTGCTTCAAAAGACCTGTGCAGAAATTTTCCTGTTCTCAGGAAGTGCATGAATAGCAAAGATATCAGTGACGTCGCATATTGTTATTAATATGCCAACCAGAGAACTATTGGCTGGTAAAACAAAGAGTTCTTTTGTTTAACGTTTTCAACATTTAAATAACAAAAACAATGTTTGTAAACAAATATCTTCGCTATAAGTTTGATTGTTTAGTGCATGAAATGCTGCTAATTTAGACAATTAACACCATCTCCTGATGTCCAGTTGGACTCAATTCAAGCAAAAACTATTTGTAGGACATCAGATATGTAATTATGAAGTATGTTAATCTTGAGAGAATTTTCTTTCTGTTTATCTGTTGGCAATTGATCTTGAAAATGGAGTGACGTTGTCACCGAATCTTTATTTCTTATTGCTAATTTTTACTTGTGTATGCTCTACAAAACCTTTACTTATGACTTACAGTAACATTGTTTAATCAGAGAACGTTTCTATTATTTTACTATTGTTCGAGAACTTTCTCCAGTACGTAAGCTTATTCAGTTGCAACATAAGTCTCAATTTTCTAATCCTCTGAATCCCGTAAATTGATTTCATGTTTTAAATGACACAATCCAGAAAGACACAAAACATTTAAGTATGTATCTTTTGGGGTATAATATACTGCGAGTATATTTATTTTTGTTTATGAAATTCTTACCAAGTGATCTTGAGCTGCTTCTGCTTTCATTCTTTTCTTGATTTCTATTTCAACTTGACTCCTGAAAAGATAACGGTAAACATAACAAAACTGAGTACCAAAGGAAAGTTACAGAATCCAAGTCCAGGCAAAGAAAGCAGCACAGGTTGTCGTTGTCATTTTCGTCTACGTACCTCGCATGCTTCAGTTTTACTTGAAGCGCTTCATTTTCAGCCTAAGACAAAATGGATAAATACCGTAATGAAATAGATTTAAGCTTACTTGAAAGAAGCTATAACACGGTAGTCATGTGACAACTTTTAAGTGTTAACTTTAGGTAATTAAAGTTCTTAAAAATGTCAAGGAAAATTGACAACTTTGAACGTAAACCGAATACGTACCGTGATTTTTGCTATGTCTTGTTTCAGACGAACAGCTTCGTTTTCTGCAGCGAGCCATTTCTTTCGGCATTCTTCTTGTTGCGATACGAATTTGATAAATTCTAGGAAAGAAAAGGAATCGAATGGAATCACTTACAACCACGAAAGACGAAATGCAACGAACAACTAATCGCAACACAAACCTCCTTCAATTCCTTCGGCGAGAACCGATGCAGAGCGAACGATATCGTCAAAAGTTCCAACAAGTGTTGCGACTGACATTATTGATTCTTTCAGAAGCTCGAATGGGGTTATTGTAAGGAAAATCTAAAGGAAAAACTGCTCCAGTAGAAACTACCTTCAGAACTCGGCCATCTTGTTCGTTTTTTCCCTCCACTTCTTTCAAACACGCGTCAGCCAATCAAATCACGCCTTTTATACAGCTCACGTGTTTTGTTTGGTGACACCACAGGACAAAGATCACAGGCTCAAAGCCTCAAACCGATGGCACCGGAACCGAACACGGGCAGTTTCCCCGTTAAAAATAATCTCCCTGGGCAAACCAAAGGCATAAAAACTTTACAATTCTCTTAGTTTGTTTAATACGTGTTCTGACCCTATCTCGGACTAACAATATGAACTGAAGTACACAAAACTCTCAAGTACCCAGAAAGATAAAGATTTTGCAAAAAGAAGACATTAAACTTCCGGTTCTTTCAACAGTGGACAGCTTCAGTCTTAGCGATCTTCCAACTGATCTTCCGATGTCATGTCTGCCCTTAAATGGTATCAAATGCGTTGTGCCTTGCAGGGTTCTCAGCAGAAGGCTGCACTGCTAACTGTGAAGACGAATGCAGGGTTCCAGTCATCAAACATTTCCACTCATACATCGATAAATTACATTTTGGTCTATTCCGCTGATACATGTTATGCTCGTGAACAACTCCTTTTCCGTAAGTTAATACAACATTTTACTCTAAGCATGCAATTTCCCGAGGCGAGGGTCTTCCGGACCCAGCTTTTCGCTATTGGCGTGGCCCTTGAAAAATTCCACGGTGAACCCGTTCCTGACCATGTGGATTGACAGAAGAAAAGGACTTTTTTAATACACATTCTGCAATACTAGTCATATAATTTAAGGTGGTTGGAAACAGTTTCCAGTACTTTCCAAGACTTACAGTTTGATGGGTCATTATAACCACTCTTTATCGGTTGATGCCAAAATCATGGTATCAACAAACTGCCCAATCATTGGTGAACAAGTTGCTATTAATTTTGTGGCACAATAGGTTAACATAGCTTAAGCGCTTATAACTAAAAAACGGGTTCGGTGCCCCCCATTTTTTATTATCGAATTGTAATCAGCAAAATAAGATGCAACTTTCTGCAAAGTTTAAAAAATTCTGCGAAGGCCGGGAATCAGTATTTAATAACAGTAATAAAAACATCAACAGCTTCAAAAAATATTTTAAAAACAACTTTGCATAACAGCGTAAGAACCAATCTTGAATACAAAAGGACAGGTTAAACAAGTGTGGAATATTTGAAGTTTTATTCTTGCTACTTTATTTTCCATGACTGTTTCGATTACAATCACGCGTGACATATGAGTAAGGTAGGATAGTGATGGATTTTAACTCACGCTACGTAAGTGTGTGATTTCCTCGACTTGCCTGTCACACTCGCAGAGAAAGAAAACCCTCGCACTTTACCCGAGTGTATCAGTAAACCGATATAAAACTCGATTACAGTGAATCAAAAACTATTTAATTCGTCATCAAAATAAAGCACCATCGGCTCAGAGGTGGTCTAGTTTTATAGCTCGGGCTTATAGTGTATAGAAGTGTGTGAAAGAACCGTGTTTTAGAGGGGAGGATTTCTACCGCAGTTTGCGCACTGTAGTGCCTAGATAAAGAAAAATTCTTTCTGAAGATAAACTTACCACTGACTTTAGGACTATAAGAAGATTTCTTCCCTAAACAATCAAAACAAACTTTCTTAAGGGTGGGGGGAGGTGACTGACAGGAAGGAGAGCACTGTCATGACGCCAAATTGCCCTTAGTTTTGCTAACACAGCAATTTTTTACTTGACAGAGAGAGTTTCAGCTCCAGATTAGGCACAAAAGTGTAGGGTTTTTTTGCCATTTCCGTCCCAGATTTCTTTCTTGCCCTTTTCCTTTCGTTTCTCCCGGCTTCTTTACTCTCGCTACCTTCTGCCTGTCATATTCTTTCTGGCTGCCGTAAAAAAGTTTGATGTTAATTATGCGCCTGGAAATGGGACCTTGACCAATTATAGTTATAAGGGGCCATTTTACCACCATTTTTGCACTAAAGGTGATAACGTTGTTTTCAAATTTGCTGCGTCACAATGCTTGTGGTATCCAAAAACGACTGTTGGGCCGATAAATCTCCAAAAGCTCTCTCTTCTGGCTATCAAGAATGTCAGTCTGGTGCCATTTAAATCGATAACGTCACAAGTGTTACAAAGAGCAGGACCATTAACCACACTAGCCTGCATAGCTGGCGGGATGCGTGAGCGGGCCGCAATATTCCGTCGCGGGCGAAGCCGGCGAGGATTTCAACTCGACTCTTCACCAATCCTCTCACGGCTTCGCCACTCGCGTTCTCGGCTTCGCAAACAAAACAAATGCACTCGCGTGCGAAATCCCGCCAGCTACGCAGGCTATAACCACACGTATGTGTGCGGTTAGTAGCCAAAGGGTTAAGAAAACAAGTCTCCCCCTGCCTGCTGAGAGGCTGTCTGACTTATATATTCAGTGGCTTATAAATATGCAATATGTAAAGACTGTTTGCGGATAAAACATCTTTTCGCACCGAAATTTCTTGTTGTACCGCGGGAAAATAAAGGGTTCGGAAACCGTCTTGAGCGGTTAATTTTGTCCGAAAAAAAAATGATTCCCCATGAAAACAATACAGCAGCTTTCCATTAGTAAGTTTAAACATGTTGCTGCTTACCGGGAATATTTAGAAAGCATACAAACAAAGTTCGTAACCTTTTTTGTTTAGACGATCGACGAAAATCCCGCCATTTTTTCAAATTAAGTTGTAGCCTGGTACAGTCAAAACTCGCGCATGCTTATTACCTTTTTCTGCTCTGAAAACTAGTCTAAACTTGGTAAGCTGGGCTCTAGTGGAACAAGATGGGAACATGTTGTAAAGTACACTTACAAAAATAGGGGCGTTTATGAAAACAGGGGAGTTTACATTACAAAGCCCTATTCCGTCCTTTACTGAGTAATTCCATATTTTTCTCTTCTATGTTTGGGCAGGATTGTTTCTTGCTACTTACGTTCTGCAGGACTTCGTTTTTAACAGTTGCCCAGTCCTCCCTAAAAAACAATATGAACTCCTCGCTCAGCACACGATGTTGCAGCAGAGTTCAGTGTTTGTTGGTATGTTCAATTTGTTCGATAAGCAATAAGCCACAGGAAAATCCACCATGAATTACGTCTTAGCCAGAAGAGAGAGCTTTTGGAGATTTATCGGCCCAACAGTCGTTTTTGGATACCACAAGCATTGTGACGCAGCAAATTTGAAAACAACGTTATCACCTTTAGTGCAAAAATGGTGGTAAAATGGCCCCTTATAACTATAATTGGTCAAGGTCCCATTTCCAGGCGCATAATTAACATCAAACTTTTTTACGGCAGCCAGAAAGAATATGACAGGCAGAAGGTAGCGAGAGTAAAGAAGCCGGGAGAAACGAAAGGAAAAGGGCAAGAAAGAAATCTGGGACGGAAATGGCAAAAAAACCCTACACTTTTGTGCCTAATCTGGAGCTGAAACTCTCTCTGTCAAGTAAAAAATTGCTGTGTTAGCAAAACTAAGGGCAATTTGGCGTCATGACAGTGCTCTCCTTCCTGTCAGTCACCTCCCCCCACCCTTAAGAAAGTTTGTTTTGATTGTTTAGGGAAGAAATCTTCTTATAGTCCTAAAGTCAGTGGTAAGTTTATCTTCAGAAAGAATTTTTCTTTATCTAGGCACTACAGTGCGCAAACTGCGGTAGAAATCCTCCCCTCTAAAACACGGTTCTTTCACACACTTCTATACACTATAAGCCCGAGCTATAAAACTAGACCACCTCTGAGCCGATGGTGCTTTATTTTGATGACGAATTAAATAGTTTTTGATTCACTGTAATCGAGTTTTATATCGGTTTACTGATACACTCGGGTAAAGTGCGAGGGTTTTCTTTCTCTGCGAGTGTGACAGGCAAGTCGAGGAAATCACACACTTACGTAGCGTGAGTTAAAATCCATCACTATCCTACCTTACTCATATGTCACGCGTGATTGTAATCGAAACAGTCATGGAAAATAAAGTAGCAAGAATAAAACTTCAAATATTCCACACTTGTTTAACCTGTCCTTTTGTATTCAAGATTGGTTCTTACGCTGTTATGCAAAGTTGTTTTTAAAATATTTTTTGAAGCTGTTGATGTTTTTATTACTGTTATTAAATACTGATTCCCGGCCTTCGCAGAATTTTTTAAACTTTGCAGAAAGTTGCATCTTATTTTGCTGATTACAATTCGATAATAAAAAATGGGGGGCACCGAACCCGTTTTTTAGTTATAAGCGCTTAAGCTATGTTAACCTATTGTGCCACAAAATTAATAGCAACTTGTTCACCAATGATTGGGCAGTTTGTTGATACCATGATTTTGGCATCAACCGATAAAGAGTGGTTATAATGACCCATCAAACTGTAAGTCTTGGAAAGTACTGGAAACTGTTTCCAACCACCTTAAATTATATGACTAGTATTGCAGAATGTGTATTAAAAAAGTCCTTTTCTTCTGTCAATCCACATGGTCAGGAACGGGTTCACCGTGGAATTTTTCAAGGGCCACGCCAATAGCGAAAAGCTGGGTCCGGAAGACCCTCGCCTCGGGAAATTGCATGCTTAGAGTAAAATGTTGTATTAACTTACGGAAAAGGAGTTGTTCACGAGCATAACATGTATCAGCGGAATAGACCAAAATGTAATTTATCGATGTATGAGTGGAAATGTTTGATGACTGGAACCCTGCATTCGTCTTCACAGTTAGCAGTGCAGCCTTCTGCTGAGAACCCTGCAAGGCACAACGCATTTGATACCATTTAAGGGCAGACATGACATCGGAAGATCAGTTGGAAGATCGCTAAGACTGAAGCTGTCCACTGTTGAAAGAACCGGAAGTTTAATGTCTTCTTTTTGCAAAATCTTTATCTTTCTGGGTACTTGAGAGTTTTGTGTACTTCAGTTCATATTGTTAGTCCGAGATAGGGTCAGAACACGTATTAAACAAACTAAGAGAATTGTAAAGTTTTTATGCCTTTGGTTTGCCCAGGGAGATTATTTTTAACGGGGAAACTGCCCGTGTTCGGTTCCGGTGCCATCGGTTTGAGGCTTTGAGCCTGTGATCTTTGTCCTGTGGTGTCACCAAACAAAACACGTGAGCTGTATAAAAGGCGTGATTTGATTGGCTGACGCGTGTTTGAAAGAAGTGGAGGGAAAAAACGAACAAGATGGCCGAGTTCTGAAGGTAGTTTCTACTGGAGCAGTTTTTCCTTTAGATTTTCCTTACAATAACCCCATTCGAGCTTCTGAAAGAATCAATAATGTCAGTCGCAACACTTGTTGGAACTTTTGACGATATCGTTCGCTCTGCATCGGTTCTCGCCGAAGGAATTGAAGGAGGTTTGTGTTGCGATTAGTTGTTCGTTGCATTTCGTCTTTCGTGGTTGTAAGTGATTCCATTCGATTCCTTTTCTTTCCTAGAATTTATCAAATTCGTATCGCAACAAGAAGAATGCCGAAAGAAATGGCTCGCTGCAGAAAACGAAGCTGTTCGTCTGAAACAAGACATAGCAAAAATCACGGTACGTATTCGGTTTACGTTCAAAGTTGTCAATTTTCCTTGACATTTTTAAGAACTTTAATTACCTAAAGTTAACACTTAAAAGTTGTCACATGACTACCGTGTTATAGCTTCTTTCAAGTAAGCTTAAATCTATTTCATTACGGTATTTATCCATTTTGTCTTAGGCTGAAAATGAAGCGCTTCAAGTAAAACTGAAGCATGCGAGGTACGTAGACGAAAATGACAACGACAACCTGTGCTGCTTTCTTTGCCTGGACTTGGATTCTGTAACTTTCCTTTGGTACTCAGTTTTGTTATGTTTACCGTTATCTTTTCAGGAGTCAAGTTGAAATAGAAATCAAGAAAAGAATGAAAGCAGAAGCAGCTCAAGATCACTTGGTAAGAATTTCATAAACAAAAATAAATATACTCGCAGTATATTATACCCCAAAAGATACATACTTAAATGTTTTGTGTCTTTCTGGATTGTGTCATTTAAAACATGAAATCAATTTACGGGATTCAGAGGATTAGAAAATTGAGACTTATGTTGCAACTGAATAAGCTTACGTACTGGAGAAAGTTCTCGAACAATAGTAAAATAATAGAAACGTTCTCTGATTAAACAATGTTACTGTAAGTCATAAGTAAAGGTTTTGTAGAGCATACACAAGTAAAAATTAGCAATAAGAAATAAAGATTCGGTGACAACGTCACTCCATTTTCAAGATCAATTGCCAACAGATAAACAGAAAGAAAATTCTCTCAAGATTAACATACTTCATAATTACATATCTGATGTCCTACAAATAGTTTTTGCTTGAATTGAGTCCAACTGGACATCAGGAGATGGTGTTAATTGTCTAAATTAGCAGCATTTCATGCACTAAACAATCAAACTTATAGCGAAGATATTTGTTTACAAACATTGTTTTTGTTATTTAAATGTTGAAAACGTTAAACAAAAGAACTCTTTGTTTTACCAGCCAATAGTTCTCTGGTTGGCATATTAATAACAATATGCGACGTCACTGATATCTTTGCTATTCATGCACTTCCTGAGAACAGGAAAATTTCTGCACAGGTCTTTTGAAGCAATACTTATGCAGTGTGTGTTAATCAAAATGTTTGCCAATGTAAGTCAGAAGACTGTTTAGTATCTTCAGCCATGTAAGTTATGTGGGCTTAACTCTCAGACTTGCACAAATGCTTGGCTAAACACACTAAACAATCTTCCTTAGAGAAACACTTTGATTAACGAACACTGTATTGTTCTTGAAAGACCTTTACAGGCATTTTCCTTCCTCAAGAAGTGTATGATTCAGTTTGATTGTTTAGTGCATGAATGCTGCTAATTGGAGAATTGACACCATCTCTCAGTGTCCAGTCGGACTCAATTCAGGCAAAAGTATAATTTGCGTGACACCATATAATTATGTAATTACAAAGTTTATCTTTTTCAAAGTTTATCTTTTTGCATGTGAACTTTAAAAATGGTGTCACAAAATGTCACCGAAATGTTGTTCTTTCTTATTGCTAATTTTTACTTGTTTAGACTGTAGCTTAGGCAGCCTAAAACTTGTATTTTCGTAGTATGTTTAGCTGGAGAACATGAAGTCCCTTGATTTTTCATGAACATCATTTTTATAGTTCTAGCACAGGAAGAGATATTTTAGTACCCGAGTCTGACCTAAAGAATAAATTTTACCGGGTAAGAATTTTTTAAATGCCAGTATATAACAAATCTTACAGGAAAGGCAAGTAGCACTGATCCGCGAACTTTTGAATGACAAGGACACAATGAGCAGGTTGAATGAGAACGAAAGACAGACTCTGATGCAATTGAGCCAGTGTCACCACGAGGACATGGCTAGTCCGAGGAAAAGGTATTGTAACCTACTTCTATCCAATCCATTCTGTTGATTGCTTTTGCAAACAATCAAATGTTTTCAACGTGTGAAACTGCCTGGAATTCTTGAAAGATCATGGAAATCTCAAAACATAGTGGATAACGAACTTTGCAAATTCCCAACAAAATTCAGCGTGAAATATAATTCACAATTTCGTTTCCAAGTTCATGACTTGATTGACAGCTAACTACATAATGGAATTGCCAAGTTTGTAGTGTACTTTGAGAATTTCAAATGAACTTCAGAAACCGTTTGTCAAATGTTTTGTGAAAGATACTGTAAAGGGAATTTTAAATGTAGAAATTCTATGAACTTGAAAAAAAATCTGAACTCCAGGTGAGATTTGATCCTACAAACCTCCATGATCTAGCAATAATAATACTCACTTTGGAGGATGGTTGGTTGCATCTTCCATATGCTCGCTTATGTGACTGCGTGATGCAGTTATTATAAGATTCATTTGCACCAAGTTATCATTTGGCTGTGTGACCATGCAGTATGGTTCCAGTCAGAGACTCTCATTTCACCCTTGCTCGCCATAGTCTCCAGTAACTCAGTAGTTACAAGTGTCCTGCTACATCATGGAGGGTCATGGGTTGAAATCCCATCTGGAAGATGGATTTGTTTTGAGTTAATGCCACTCATTTCCTTAATTAATAGAAATGAAGTTGGATAAATGCCTGTATTTATCATTGCCTCGTTAGGCGCTTTAGTGTTCAAGATGAATCAACTGGTTCCATATTATCTCCCTCAGACATCAGTTATGATAACACAGAAGAAGACTTGGTAAAGATCCTATTGTTATTTTGATTTAGTTGTCCCCCTTGAAAATTACATCCCTCCTAACAATTCGTCAAATGTTTCTCCAGACCAGTAGCGTGGGAGCATTCAAGACTATAGGTAACCAAAACTTGGCCTTTGAGGATGTTTCACGAAAGTCTTATTATGCCTTGATTATCAGTGTTAATTGTATAACAGTCAAATGTGCAAAGACGATATTCACCATCATCCTGTTGTTGTTGTTGTTCACCTGCATTTATTCATTCATTTGTTTCTTTTTAGGATGTGTCTCATCCGAGGAAACCAATTAGAAAGGTAACAAAATCTTTCTCATTGTACTGGGACTTTGTGAAAGGTAGCTGACTGCCATTAGGGTACTGATCTTTAACAGTGAGTAAACACTGTGGTTTATGCATAATTTTTTCTGTGGTGACTTAATTAGGATTGCCTCCACTATTTAGAACATCTCTCCACGTCTCCAAAGTTAATGATATGGCATTTGTAATGAGTTCAACATGTAGGATGGACAATAATTTGTCTCCTCTATTCCCTAAGGGGACATACAATACCTTCACTAATGACCAATTTAAATGACAGCTGCCTCCCTACAGCTATTGGCCAGTGTTTGTCATGAATGTGGCTGAAATCATTCCATGCTGCAGCCAGACCAAAGAGCTAGACTGGAGATGCATTTAGTACACTTGATCCAATTACTCTGACATACTAGCAATCCTAATCATTTTAAAAGAATTTTTTTCTTTGTTATTTCAGCCTCGACGATCAGGACCAGAGCTTGATGTGAGTTGACTGTTCTATTAACACTTTTGATCAATGATTTACACTTCAGATTGTTAAAATGTTATTACTTATAGCGTGCAAGATGACTAAAAAAGATTATTTTTTATTTTTTTTTATTTTTTATTTTATTACCGGTATTATTATTCTAAAAAAAAAAGATTATGTTAAGAGCCAAATTCCTGGCTAAGCTTATTTCATCAGCTGAATTAAGAGAGCTGACATCTATCACCAGGTGAAGTTTCACAACTAAACAAACAACTTTTGAAGTTTCATTGGCTCCTTTAATGCACCATGATCTGAGTGATCTTGGATCCTGATCCAGATCACTCCAAAGGAACGTCACCCTTAATTACTCTGAGAGGGTGCACTACCTTGTCATTATTGCAGTATTTCAGTAGTTTGGAAAGAACTGCTTTTGGTGTCCATACAACAGCACCTGTTAGTCAACAACAACAGCTCTTTGCAGAACTACAATCGCACTAAAAAGGCTACTGACTAGTTCAAATCATTTACTCCTGAATTGTTGAATGTTTTTTTTTTTTTGAATTTGTGACTTTATCTTCCAGGTTACTCCTCCAAAAAGGCCCAAGGCAGATGAGGTATATTTCCAACAATAATGATTATAATAATTTTTTGGGTACATTTTGGGTGCTGGAAGTAGGCAATACTGCCAATACACCAAATCCCCTGGGTACTCACCCTGGTTAAAGGAAATTTGAGAGTCCTCACAGATCAAAGAAAATTTGACTTCTGTGGGGTTTGAACCCACAACCTCCAGAATAGATCTACTGATGCTCTACTGACTAAGCTACAAGGCCAGTACAGGAGCCGGTCAGGATAATTGAGATAGTGAATCGCGGTATACATGTACATGTATGTGCACTGTGGTACACATATGCCACATATGAGAGGGTGTTGTCCACCTCGGCCTTCAGTCTCGGTGGATAACACCCTCCTAGATCTATAGAATTCTTCATATTAATACTCAGCCTCATTCAATAATTGTTAAATATTCTACAGTTGTTGTAAATTATGTATGACTGACACCTCATACATGCCAATAGCACAACTTTAGGTGTTTCCCTTTTTTTTCTTTTTTCTCGGTATGTGACATTGTTTGGTCATGTAGGTTTGATTTGCAGCAAAAAGTTTGGTTGAAACCAGAAGCAAGGCAACAATCATGTACCCACTTAATTGACCCTTGAGAGTATTTTTCCTATGGAATCATCAATTTTTAAAAAGCCAATTAAAACCTTCTGCACTTCACCTTTGTAATGGAGTTTTCTTCAGTTTAACTTCATCTTTGTAATGAAGTTTTTTTCATTTGAGGAGATCAATGATTGGTGATTGCTGGCAGTTATTAATTTGTCTTGTGGTCTCTTTCCCTTGTTCAATACAGGCAGATGGACAAATTATTGTAAAACAAGCTGTTCCAGACAGTCCAGTGCATGTTGCGGCACATGCTTATCCAAGTCCACAAATCCACATACAACCATCAGCACCTGGTGAGATACCCATCTAAGTTCTATTATATTTCATTTCCTGTCCCCAGTCATTCAAAGGCTGGATACAGGGTTGCCAAATCCAGGGAAAAACAGATATTTTTCAAGGTCAGGGAAATCTCAGTTCTTGTCAAAGTCAGTGAAAAGTCAGGGAATATTGTTTTCAGGTTGGCCCTTGTAATGGAGATATAATGTGATGTACCTCGCCATGTGTTAAGCCTGTGATCTCCTGTTTTTCATGAAACAGTTTAAAGCCTAGATGATTACAATAATTATTAGTACAAACAGTAACATTCATATTTTGTTGCATTTGATTGCGTCACTTCATAATTTATCTCTGGCTTAGAAATGGATTATCGGGACCCATACCGACAGGCGATAAGAGAGCTTGAGGAATACACCAGCCCAAGGAAGGAGACTCCACAGTTTCAGAGGTGAGAATCTTTTGAGAAATCTCCATTTAATTTGAAGTCCTGTTCTTGTGGATAATTTAGATAAGATCCTATTAAGTCTTCTTCAAACATAATATATTCCAACCAACGTTTACGGCACAGTCGTGCGTGAAACTTGAGTAACTGTGTTACAATTTCTATCTTGAATTAGTATTCGCTCTGCATGTATTTGCATCGAGCACTCTTGTGATCGTGTGAAACCTATTACATTTTAGTTTGTTTATGTTCCAACCTTTAAACTATTAAACTTAAAACTTAAATGGTTTTACAGTGCTCTGTATAGTTGGTTTGGATATCAACTCCTCTGACAGACTGCCTTGCATTTGTTTTGATGCAAGTTGCAAAACATTGGTGACAATGTACATCAAAACAATAACCTTGTCTAGTTGGTGATTTGCTCCATTTTCCTCTCCTGTGTTCTTAGCTCTGCTTTCAGATTTGATGTTGTACGTTGATCCCACAAATTGTCAAAATTCAGTCCTAATAATAGCAGTACATGTGTACATGTAAGTTCCCCAAGTGAAAAAAACAGTAGTTGAGACTTTGCCAAAAAGTGGCATTGTCCACTAAATAAAGCTGGCTAACAGGGTGAAGTCTGAAATTGTGATGTGATCATCGCAGTTGTGATCGCAATTTAAGCAATTGCAAATTTTAGCCCCCAAAAACATTTTCAGGGTTTCAACTGGATTTGAACCTGTTGCCTCTGCATTAGCACTGTAGTGCTCTACTCAACTGAGCTATGAAGACCCATATGTTGGGAACAGACCAATACATTGAGTTCTTCTTTACCTGTGACATTGACAGGAATGAGACATGAGGTCTGTCTGACAGTTGTCAACTTTAATGATTCCTGCATGAGGCAGCCATAGAAGTATAACTGCTCCCCCCAGATGGGATGCTTGTTCATTACAATCCTCCTTGCCATTTTTCCAAGTGTACTGCCACCTGACTGGGAAGAGGCTTTGGGAATGTAAAGTTTCTTGTGCAATAACCCAGAGATCCAGCCACGACCCTTCCACAACCCTTTTATCAGGGTGCAAAGAAAAAGATTCAAGCTTTCCCTTTCCCTTTTGAGCAAGCTCCAACTGTGATGCACTTGCCCAAAAATCATTCATACTAGTTCATCTCTAGACCGTACTTCTGTAATTTGAATAGACCCTTTGCACAATTTGGTCACATGGTACAAATTACACATGCTAAGGAGCAAGTTGCATAGTGGGACAAGTTTCCAAACCAAAGCAACTTGTACCAGTCCACCTTGACCTGCCTTTGTTTTGGAAGCTCCACTGTGCAATTTGCTCACCAGCATGTGTGATTTTGTACCATGTGACCAGATGGTACAAAGGGCCTTTTCCCTCAAAAAGTTTCCCAAGGAACTTCACTTCTCTGATGGGCGAGTGATGAACAGAATCCATTAACCCAACTGGATATAAATCCCTGTCGTCTCACCTCAGAGGTGGGGTGGCTTTATGATTCGTGCACTGGACTCTGGATCAAATGATTCCTGATTGAGTCTTGACTAGGGCCACTGTCCTGTATTCTTAAACAAATTTACAGTGTAACGAACTCAAGCGGAGGCAATCACAAGACGAACTCAGAACACAAGAATCGGAGTTCGTTCATTTCGGACCAATCACAAATGAGAGACTTGCAGTGAAAAGTTGTTTCTTTCCATCAACCGAGAGATGACTAAATATTCACTGTTGGGCGCCACAAATTTTCAAAACTAAAACGGACACACATTTTCCAATGATGGCTTGACGGAAGAAAAGAGATTCAATGCAAATTTGACTTACATTTTCAAATATGTTTTCCGAATGACTTGACGGTTGCTCAACAGTCGCGAATGTTGACAGACTTGCATTGTAATTTAAAATATGCATTATGTTCGGAATGACTGCAATGCTGAAGACAAAAGATGGACTATATATCAGTATTGGACTCGACAATTCTGAAACAACGATGGGCTTAATAAAATATTTCGAGTTGTCTGTGTGCCGCTGGATAGGGTATGGTTTTTGGTCTCACTGTCCTAAACAGGGTATACAATTTGACTTGCCTCTGTCATAAACAGTTTTAAAAGCTGTCCTAAATAGGGTATGGTATTACGAACCGAGAGACTTGAACCCAGACTGCGGGGAGTCTCTTTCTTTTCTTAGCCCTCGACCCGTACCCTGAGCCTGCGAGAAGTTGAAAGAGCATGCAATGGAGTGGCAGACAAGCGACGCGTTTCTTTTCCTGATTTGCATAATGTCAACTGAGTAAAGCGACTGTTAACCGAACATTACAGCGTCATCAATCAACATCAAATCATTTTCTGGACAAGAAGCTATTATCGGTATCTAATGTAAAATTTTTTTTTCTTCCACTTAGCAGTATTACAACACGCGCGCATTTACAGAGCGGATCAAACCGATAGGTCTGACTAGTTTCTGTCTTGGAGTTCTGGCATATATTTGTTCAGGGATATTTTCACCTGTGAAAGTTCTATTAGTGCCTTAAAATAAAATTAACCTCAAAAATATAAGTTCCACGTGCAGGAGCCCATTACTAGGAGCCTGCAACTCCCATAATAAGCCAATGCAACGGCATTTTTACAGACCAGTCTATTTTTAGATATTTTTCTTGCGCAATAGGCCAGTTCCAGTCTACATGAGCACGCTACAGTAAGGATAAAACAATACGGCCTCACGTGAACATGTTGACATGTCAACATTAGTCCTTGCTTGTGATTGCAATTGGTCACTGAGGTTCCTGTGGGGAACTGAATTCAAGATAAATTCAAACTAAAAATACATCGCTCTGTGAAAACACTGTGACAGGAATATGGGGTGGTTGCAGGCTCCTGGTGATGGGCTCCTGGTTCCACTTATTCGTTATATAGTAATTGAAGAAATCATACCTCTTTGATTTGCTATTTTAAAAAATCACCTTTCTATAGATAAAATGACGAAATTTTGCTATGCTAACTAATTTAGAGCTTGATGCTTGA
>JAHPZR010025310.1:5000-13115 GCA_019787425.1 Platygyra sinensis
ACCTCTGTAAAACGCAGACCAAATGGCAGCGGATGGTGGATGATAAAATGCAGATGATAAAATGAGGATGATAAAATGTGGATGGAAAAATGCTGATGACAAAATGCGGATGGAAAATTGCGAACAACAATTATGCAGATTATTAAGTCCTAATGAGGGGAAATTAACTCGCAATATTTTTCTACAGTTTTAGTTGTAAATAAACCAGGCCATCTTATAGAATTTATGCCGGAAGAAGTCCTGACCAATATTTTTTTTATTCAATCACAAAACAGATCCAAACATTTTTATGCCTGCCATATCAAAAAAAAAGCCTTGATCAAATAATAAAACTAGATTTTACTTTTATCATCAGACTCCCTTCTTCTTTCACAACTGCATTGAAGGACTGTCCACTTTTTACTCCTAGGGGAATTTCCACTGCAGAAAACAGACATTGTCAAATTAAATGCCACAGTGACTATAGTAACCAATTGGGCGATTCCAGAAAATATCCATACCTATACCACGGACGGCTTTTAGGATTTCCGAAGGGGAGGGGGGGTTCTTTGAACTGGAATTCTGAAGGAATGGGGGGTATTTACAATTGGAAAATATCTGAAGGCATGGGGGGGGTTTCATGGGTGGGATTTCTAGAATAGAAAGAGTAGAGTGAGTTCCTTGAAAACACTATTGTTGTCGACTTTTGCAGTTCGTAAATAAACCACGAACGTATGATCGCGGAAGCAGAAGACAAGCATCGATTGATCAGACATGTAGAAGTGAACAGTAAAACGTGGGTTTCACATTTACCTTGATGAATTTCTTGTCAAGTGAATAAAGTCTGAAAATGTACCTTATTTACCGCGTGCAATTTCGATCTTGATACTCCCGTCTCCCGCCCGATAAACGGCAAAAAAACTCGCACCTGTCCCTCGCTTCCAAGGAACGCCTGTCAGATAATTTTACATTCGGACTGCCGGACGGCAATCGACCAAAAGATTTTAATAGTCTTTCGAGCTATTTTGCTTTGTGAACGTCAAAACAACACAAGAAAACAAAGCCAAATTAAGACTTTTCGTGCACACTACATGACATATGAAGGGTCCCAACGAGGAAAGATCGAAGGCTCGACCGTATTTTTAACCTTTTCAACCGCCGAAAGATTTTAACAGTCTTTTGAGCTATTTTGCTTTGTAAACGTCAGAACAACACAAGAAAACAAAGAGGATGAAAATTACTGTAAGTGGTGTTTTTTTATAGGCAAATTTAGACTTAAAAAAAAGGTTGCACAGCCTGGCCACACGCGGTAGGTTATTCTTGTCGCTGAAGAGTAAAGCTTGTCGCCTGGCGCCGCTAGATAACAGCCTTTGGGAGGCATAAATTCATGTTCGTTTGTTCATATAAACGTTGCCAAGTCGAAAATGTACTTCCCAAAAAACCCTGGAAATTCTGAAGGGTAGGGGGGGTTCACGATTATGGAATTCTGAGGGCATGGGGGGGGTAACGCATTCTGGAATTTCCGAAGGCAAGGGGGGGTTAAAACATGGAAGCCGTCCGTGGTTGGGTATGGATATTTTCTGGAATTGCCCATTGTGCCCCACTGTACACCCTTGTTTACAAGGCACAGGCCAGTGACCCTAGTGCAAGTGGAAGAGCACACTCAGACAATAACAGGAGTTCATATAGCGGTGATTCCTTGAACAAAGTTACATGTACTAGACAAGCGTGAGTGTGTTTGATCAATCAAACTTGTGTCGAATGGGTACAGAGCATTTTTTAACCCATTGACTCACAGAACTTTTTGCCAAAAACGCGTTTCTTAGACATTTTGGAGATTTTCAGGCTTGATATGGGCCAAATTAGCTCCAATCTACTCAAAAACACATTTGCAATATGACACCATGCTTTTCTTTCCTCTAGCATCGCGTTCTACAACATGTTTGCTCGGACATGCACAGAAATCAAAATTTTTGACTGACCTATGTCTTTAGGCTTCTCATTTTTTTGAATTTCGTTTTTGGCCTTTCCTATTTCTCCTTTTCTTATCTTTTTGCTGCAGTGATAGACCTTCTACTGGGCTTGTTTCCAGTTTAAAAAAGTCTCAGAAAGCATCATCGAGACGGGCAATTTTTAGCCTGGAGTAGCCACGTGTGGTCACAGGAAATTTTGCTCTGAGTTTTTCACTCAAATGTCTGAGCGTTTTGGTGCATATCTCAGACTCCATTGAGCCGATCACTCTGATCTGGGTATCATTGGAAAGATCTTCTCCTCCTGCAGAAGTTGAATATAGATGTTGCCAATTTTGGTCAAAGGTGATGACGTCAGAAGTGGAACAAAGACCAAGGCTCGTCACAGGCAGTTACGGGCGGCACGGGAGTCAATGGGTTAAAGAGCATTTTTACAGCTTTTGCTCCCTGTTTTGCTCTGATACAGATTTCATGCAATCAAAATAGCGAAAGAAATTGAATTCTTGAATACATGTATATGAAAGCGCTAAAAAATAGCACCGTACATTCTTTCAGGCGAACGCTGTCAAAGTCTGAAGGAATTTTCACAGACAAAATTAAATGAAAATGAAAGTTATCGGATATATCTTTTGCTTCATGTTTCAACTTACACAAAAGGTCAGAATTTCTTACAATTGATATTTATATGGAAATTCGGTCAGTACAAAATGCAGACTGCGGACTACAGACCGGGTACAAAATGCAGACTACAATAAGTACAAAATGCAGACTACAGTAGGTACAAAATGCAGACTGCAGACTTATGTTTGTAGGTACAAAATGCAGACTGAGTATAAATAAATAAATATGTGACGGAATGTCATTTTATAACTTACCTAGTGTCACGGAATCGTCATTTTTCACGAACATTGGCATTATTACTGTGGAATATTCCTTGCATGTTTCTTAATATTTTTTGTCTTAAGCAGAGTGGCCAGGCCACAGTCGTTCTTACATAAAATTTTGAGCCTTCATGGTCTTAGTCTCCTCCGCAGCCGTTTTTTGGGGTGTCATGCATTGCTCCCCCAAAGAAACGGCTGCTCACATCCGAACCACATTCCTTTCCTTTTGTGTTTGAGGTTTGTTTTGCGCGCTGTTGAACAGACCAATCACATAATAGCATTAAAGTGTGAATGACGTAAGCTTTCACGCGAAAAGGATATAGCCTGCAGTGCAAACACTGAGGGATTGGTGGCTTTTGTTTCACGCAGCACGCCGCCGAAAAAATAGGCTGTGTTCATAGGCTACGATTATGACGGACGAAAATAATTTTGTGAATGAAAGCCCCAAGTGCTTCACATGCTTATCACTGTGCTCAGCTAATGAGAGAATATATATTTTCTGGAAAAGTCAAATTGTAGTCAACGTAACTATGTCAACCACTCAAAAGAGTAAATTGTTTGTTTGCAAGACATTGTGTTATAAGCAGCTTTTGTTGTAGTTTCAGCGAGCTACAGTACTGAGAAATTAGTGGAAAAAAAATAATATAAAAAGAAATTCAAGACGCCTTTCAAGCCCAGCCAAGGACTAAATGTCAGACGGTCAGAAGCGGCATTCAGAACTTCCTGTCTACAAATCGAGCAAAGCCACTAAATTTCCCAGTTTCTTTATTAGGCAAGTTAAAAAAGATATCTTCCTTCTTGACAATAATTTTTCAAATTGCACGTTTCCGATAAGCATTGAGCTAAAAAATTTTCAACTTTGAAGACGCTTATACATAAAAAGTTCTTTCAAGCGTCACCAGTATTTTTCGGCGGCCCTAAACAAAAGGCGGAAATTTGTCTGTGTTCACAGGCTTAAGTGTCACCATTTGTGACATGTCTCACAACAGGATGTAAAGATACAATTTGTAAAAAACGATATCTGATTGGACAAGTCTCAAAGGGTGAATTTGGCGCGAAAACGTTCTTGAAAATGGAACGGAAGCTGTGATTGGCTAATTTCGTGAAGGGAATGTTGTTCAGATGTGAGCAGCCATTTCTTTGGGGGAAGCGTTGTGTGACATCCCAAAAATGGCTGCGAAGGAGACTATCATGGTCTTCGATCTTCTCACTTTTTGCGCAATCTGTCATATCAATAACAAGCGTTATGATAGCAAGGACAAGTTACATAGCACATGACCATCTTAGATCTCCAGCTCTGGTAGTCATGTGATAGAATCACTGTTTTTACACCCTTGAAAGTTGAAAATGTATCAAGTTGAAGGAACAATTTTGGTTTTAGTCCGCACTCTGTCATCCAAATGAGCACGTGTATCGGTTAAAAAGGTACAGCCCTACAGAGTACTGTGTTGTCACGGATACTACTCGTGCGTGACTATGAAGACTATCGATACTTTAAAAATAGAAACAAGCCATATGATATTGAGGACATACAGTGACATACCGTGTACATGTAACACATGACATCTTGGCACGTGGGTCGTCTTGGCAGCATGGCAACCTTTTCGGAGATCGGCAAGTCAGCTAGCAGATCAGTAAGCAGTAAGCAGCTTGAAATTTTATTTAAGAACGACTGTGGCCTGGCCACTCTGTTTAAGACATACATGTAATATATTAAGAAACAAGCAAGAAATATTCCACAATAATGCTAATGTTCATGAAAAATGACGATTGCGTGACACTAGGTAAGTTGTAAAATGACATTCCATCACGTATTTATTTGTTTATACTCAGTCCGCATTTTGTACCTGGTCTGCAGTCCAGATGCAGTCTGCATTTTGTACCTAGTCTGCATTTTGTACCCGGTCTGCAGTCCGCAGTCTGCATTTTGTACTGACCGTATGGAAATTACATGTATTTCACAGTTCTTTTTTCATACAACGTAACTGTAACAGCTGAAGATGGCAATTTACTAAAGTGTGTCAGCTGGGCATGGGAATCTGACAAAACCCTAATTTAGAAATCTGTCCCAGATATATTTTAAGGTACATATCAATTCCTAATATATTAATCCTAACTGAACATACTGTAGTTATTCCGGGACACAGTTTTTCTTGTACATTTTAATGATTTACGAGATCAAAACTAAATAATCTTGCTAGATGGTGTGCATCAACAAAAATGATAAAAATGACACCAAAAAGAAAGGTTTTACATGTAATCATAAACATACCATAACTCTTTCTGTCGATAATTAGTTAATTCTTCTCTTTCGCTTTTAGCACACCAAAAAGAGCATTAATTTCACAAATATTTTCACCACCAGCCATCAGAGGAAATAACCCTATTCCAATTCTGTTAACGGATATTCCACTTCTCCCTACCTAAAATATTGAAAATTGACTGCTGCCAAGAGAACAATCACCACTGCAGTTAATTTCCCCTCATCAGGATTTTATCATACGCATTTTGTCATTCAAATTTTTATTATCCGCATTTTTCTATCCACCATCTGCCATCTGGTCCACGTTTTACAGAGACCCTTTTGACAAGGCTGAGGGGAATTAATATATTTACAAAATTTACAAAATGTTTGTACTGTACTATATGCAATATGTATAAAAATAATTGTGCATGAAACTTTATTCTGTTATTTCCTCCAAAAAAAATCTTTTTTCAATAACTAATAAAAATTTTAGAGCAAAGAATCTCCTCTGTCATTTTTTTAATCAAAAGTATCACTTTTACAAACTTGCAAACTTGCACTCATTGCATAGAAAAACAAATCCAAGATCCGAAAGCAGTGGTGACTGAAGAAAGACTTACACCACGTGCGAAGTGTCTGAACTCCAATAACATATCAAAAGCTAAAATAACAATTACTAGTGCTCAGTGTACGTCTACAATCGTACTTTCGATGGTTTTTCTGCTTTTAATAAAGGGTCTTTGTTTTCGTAGTACGAAAACTAAGACCCTACGTTAGCAAACAGAACTGCTTACTTTTTAACGAGAATTTACCCGCAGACAAGCCTTATCGACTGTTAGAATCTATTTTAGCTACAACATACGCCTTATTCATAAATGGCGGATGCGCGGTTTAGACCTGGACCGAGTTCACCAAAACGACGCTTAGGAGGCATCGCTCGATCTAACGAAGCAGTAAGTTTTGTTCGAAGGTTTGTGGACTTATTGACTGTTAAATTGAGGATCAGTTGATGTGACGTAGTTTGAAGACCTGGCCGAATGTTCTGTTGTAAAAATGGCGGCGAGTTTTGTAGTTAATTTGAGTCAAGACAACGATGGCCTGAAGTTTTGGATAAAATTTAGGGGAGATGAATGCAAAGGGCTGAAAACAAAGGCTCAGCTATTAAAATTAAACGGTAGCTTTAAATGTAACGATCGATAGCCAAATATACATGTAAGTAGTAATCTAAACTTCTTATGTTGAGCAAGTTATTTAAATAAGTATAGTTTTGTTTTGATATTTGAGTAAAATACACTCAAATTCGAAATTTTTTCTTTAGGGTTGATGAATAAATCAAATCAGGGTTAGAGGACGCGATAGTCGATCCAGATCCAGATTTAACTTACACGAGGAGGAAAATTGCTAGAGAGCAAGCAAGCAGCAGCCATGAGACTGTAGCAAGTACTTCTATAAATGCCAGCTCTACCTATGTTTCTCAACGGCAAGGGAACATAAAGGTCAATTACCCGACGAGTGGATGGGGGAACTCACTGCAAAAAATGCCTTTTTTTCTCCCGTGCCGAGATGGATAAATTTGTCGCAGTAATTGGAAAGAGTTTGGGCTGTGTCGTAAGAAATCTGTTCCAACCGGGCTCAAAAAGGCTACAATCTGAAGGATGAATATCTTAAGAACATTGAAAGCTACAGCTACAGCCAGTGACCATTCTCAGCCTGTTATGGATGTGGTTGTCTCAAAAACCAAACTGGATACAAAACGTGGAAACAAAGGGATTCATTCTCTCCTTTACGAGGCAAGAAATAATGCAATGTACAACAGTGCAGAGGAGCAAAAATTCAAGCAGGCAATCAGAGATATAAACCCTCAAATGGGTCTTGCTCAAATTGTTGATCTTGGGAGTGAAACACATCTGAAAGAAACAAGATTCGGGTATAGTCCAGTGGGTTCTTGTGTAAGCTAACCCTAACCCCAAGGGCTCTTATGTAAGCTACCAGCTATAACCCACGCAGAATCCAACTTTAATGTTTGTGTTGATATTTCTACTCTAGACACACAGATCATGGGATTAAATATGAGCCAGTAGCAATTGACAGGTATCGCAAATACATGCACACTCAAAAAAACACCTGCCCAGTACAATGCACTAATTCTCCAATCCTGGGATGTTCTCCCGATGGAAAGGCAATAGACCCCAATTGTGAAGATCCCTTTGGACTACTTGAAGTCAAGTGCCCGGAAACAAAGTTTCAAGTGAGTCCCCTAGATAACCTGCGATCAAGGCTTTTTTTTTTTGAAAGGAGAAGGAAAAAAATTACGCCTGATACATTTATTAGACCAGCCGCCAACCGCCCCCTAATTTAAAAGTAAACTAAGGTGTGGTTGAACTGTCATTTACGAGCCAACCAGGATTCACCGGAAATCAAATCATTATATTTCCACGAGACACGAAAAATGTCTGCAGAATATAATTTGTACAGTTGTACTGTATATATACATGCATGAAACTTGCGCCGTGTTTTGAAAAACAAATGAGTGAGATGGCGCTTGGGAAAAATAAACTGTGCTGTTATTTCTGTGACATTAACTTGACGTGCATTCTGTTCTCCAAGTTGCTAATTGCTCCACTCGTCCAACCTCGTTCCCAGGGTCTCTCATCTTACCGCCCCCTGGTTCGAGCGAGGAGAGACCCTGGGAGGGAGACCCTGGGAACAAGGTTGCCACTCGTCACGAACTGGAGATCATTATCATGAAAGTCAAGACCGCGCGAGCAATTGAATGGCTCCATGAAAATTCTCCCAGTGGATCTACAGAAGGCTAAGAATAGTATCAAGAACAAGATTGAGGGCTACCCAAGAGTCGAGCAAGGAAATATATCGCCGTTTTCGTTTTGTAAACAGTTCTGAAACATTCCAACACCTTTGTGGTTCAAGAAACCCACTGAGAGAACTTCACGGCCAAAACATCTTCACCTGAACAACCCTCTGCCTTCAGAGAATTATAACTGAAATTCGTCGGGGCTTCAACAAACACAAAAGAAAACTA
>JAHPZR010025312.1:0-30000 GCA_019787425.1 Platygyra sinensis
TTTATAGGGAATTAACAGAAGATTATGTGGCCGGAACCACAAAGAACTATATAAACGTCACTGCAAATAGTGTATATTATTTTTCGGATCTATTTTAAACTATAAGCGATTTGTGGATCATTACAGAAGCTAGCTTAACCATTCTTTATTGACGAGTGCTTACAATCCAATTCTTTCTTACCATACTAGTGTCAAGAAATCATACGAGGACAAGAATAATCACAAATTCTTGCAATGAGGAGGAATATTGGATTAATCAAAGAGAAAAAAGAGAGAAAATTTTTTGAGCTTGGAACATGCAGATTCGACTCTTAATAATGCCTTGATCAAAACGCGGAATAACATAGAAGATATAGTTAAGATAAGTTCTGATGTGGGACAATTCAAAATTGGTCAAGCGGAACGCCCCATCTGATAGCTAATGTTACGTAGTTGATGCTCAGTTAGAGCCGAAAAAAACCCTGCTTTGTCTCTTTGTAAACAGAAATATTGTCACCTGTTGCGGCTGTAGACAA
The DNA here is from genome assembly GCA_019787425.1 of Platygyra sinensis. Classification (NCBI taxonomy): domain Eukaryota; kingdom Metazoa; phylum Cnidaria; class Anthozoa; order Scleractinia; family Merulinidae; genus Platygyra; species Platygyra sinensis. Next base: position 516 of record JAHPZR010025312.1, read on the forward strand.
AAAGAATGTTTTTGTTACGTTACGCAAAATACTCCTGCGGTGGAGCAATATTAACCGCCTCTGTTTTAAAATTACCAGTCTGAAAATTGGTCATTTTTGTCTGGGCATTGTTTACTACGTCTGGTAGATTTTAGATCAAAATTCCATTCTCGTTGAAGAAAGCTCGCCGTTGGACAGGCTCTCTTGTTTAGTCCTATCAACCAGGGTTATTGTTATCCCTGTCAAACAGTGTCATTCAAGACAGGTGAACAAACGCAACAGCTCGGTAGTTTTTGTGTTACATGTTAAAACAGATCACACAGCAAATTAAACGCCTCTCCTTAACTGCTTTACGCGTTACTTCCCAGTTTAAAATGTTTGTGGTTAGGCTTGCTCTTTACGTTCTATTCAGGACCTTTGAATGATAAATATTCACTAACCGATGAAACAATAAACTAGAACGAATGAAGTTCACGCACACCAGCGACGCGGCTGACAGAATTAACAGTAGATAAGTTTCTCGTCCGTGTCATTACTGGACGGAACGGGTTGGGAATGAACGGACTCCTTTAAATTTACCCGCGTCTTCGATTGGCATCCGTCAGCGTCGACGGATTCTGGTCACTGCGAAGGCCAGAATCATTTCAAAATTTATAAACCTAGACGGTTTTCTGGCCACGGTTCCGGGGATAATTTCACCCAAAGAACTGGCTCCAGGACAAAAGCAAATCATTTTATAATAGCCAAACTTGGCACCCGTCCTTAATCAAATTTCAGGGAGCAAGGTTAAACGAGCTCAAAGTCATGAATTCCCATTTAGGACAAAAAACTCGTCAAACAATTTTACCTTCTCGTCCAGTAATGGGAATACAGTTAGTGCTGTGCAACGGGCCTTTTTGTACATAGATATAGTTTTGGATGGTCCCGATGAGACGGATTTACCGTTAAAACGGGCTGAAAATTTAGACGTTAGGCTAAACCTGTAAAATTTTAACTATTAACCATAAACAATTTTAGCCACGGAAGTGAAAGTCTCAACTTCTCTTGTCAGCATGCTTGGCAGTCACTGATATTAATCTAATACTATAGGAGTAAGTTACGCCTTAAATATGTATTCAAAATAAAATTTCAACTTTTTAAGACTATGAAAAAAGGTTAGCTGTGGAAAGTAGTGGTAATTAATTTTATGCCAAATTATGACCGTTAGCGGTAAAAGTCACTTTCCAATCGAGACCCTCCTTGTGTTTTGGCTGGGAAAAACAGGAGATTTTTAAGCCGAAACAAAACACAACTGTGTTATGATATTAAAACTGTTCTTGTCTCTCTAATTGGATTTTTACCAGTTAGAATAATTTTCTCAGTAGTTATACATCAATCCCCTTAATGATAATTTTGATACAATCACTATTTAGTTTTTTGACTTTGGTTTGAAAACTGACGTTATGAAACAGACTCTTGAGACTCCTTTGCTGGTTATCCGGTTTAATAAACAAACCTCATCAGCAATATGAGTACAATGGCTGTTTCGCGTGCTTTATAATTGTTCATTTCTTTGCCGCTCTGCACAAAACAGTAACAAAAGTTAACCTTCTGCGTATTCGAGAGAACGTGAACCACAGTGGCCAATTTTTAGAGGTTTGACGTTGTCTTACATACTATGTTTGGAATATTTCTCAAACTGAAACTGAACTCAAAACTGAATGAATCTAAATTCTTGCGGGATTCGTATGTTGAATATAAAGTGTCTGGAATTGCTGTCGTTGTTGTTTAAACTTCCTTTCGCTGTTTGGGCGACGAACTTCTGTCTGCTCTGTAGACCATCTGCTCGTTTGCATTGTGTTCCAGTGTTGGTTTGCTTTTCACTCGTTTGGCTGCTCATTTCTCTGCTATTAATTCACTTTTTATTGTTTGCTCGGGAGACATATGTCGCTGGTTTAAATTCATATCAAAGTTTCGAAATTCATTGCAAAATAGCGAGGACCAAAGCTCCTTGGCGGTAGTCTTTGATGATATTTAAATATCTGTTCAAAGAAGCATCCGCAAAGCGTTGAGGATTTCCAACAAAAAACAAACAAATCATAAGCGAATAACATCTTCGGGAAAACCGGTACTATGCAAAAAAAAACTTTCCAGGGATAACCTTGACATAAGGACTACAATGGGAATACTGTCTCTTAGCTAGGTTTTGCTTTTTTTCGTTTTTGCTTAGGGCTTATAAGGGCCAGTTTACGGCAGGTGAAAACATTCTGAGGAGTTCTGGATGGGCTTGTAAACAAAGGGGCTTTTAAAGAAAACTTGTCAATAAACTGAAAAACATTAGCTTGCTGTAAAACATTGTTTATCAAAAAACATTTTGCAGTTACTGGTTGGTTTAAAACATAATAATTAACTTTCTCGAGAATGCTTGAGAAAAGTACTAAAGTTAGTTGTTTTAAAACGCTTCTTTGCTGTGAGTAGATTTTTGGTAAATAAGTTTTGACTTGTTCCTCGAGTTTTGCGAATTTTTAAAACATCATTAAAAAATTCAACTCATTTAGCTTAAATTAGAGTGGGGCACCCAGGGGGGTCGGGGGGGGGGGGGGGCTTATTATATAATATGTTGTGTACAGGTAGACAGGGATTTAACTGGAGGGAAAGGGATAAGCCAAAAAGATCATCATCATTATCATCATCATCATCATCATCATCATCATCATCATCATCATCAATCTTTATTTATACACAAAATCGTATCATTTTACATGGTCTTCCTAGGAATCGTGTTAGATGGTAGTTTAAGGAATATATCGATCTTCCCAAGCTAGATGTACTAGCTCGTTATGAAAAAGAGACACATGCAGAAAACAATGCTGAAACAATATGATATGACTTGAACGACTGATTTATTTCGATGCCAAACTGTACGCCGTGTGTCACAAAAGGGCTAGTTATTGTAGTCCATTTTGTAAGACAGCGATCAAGAATGAAATATTAATTAATTACTTTGCTTCAGTTTGTAAAAGTCTTTCGTCTACGCTTCTAGCAAATTATTGCTCGTCGCTTTTAAAATGATTAAACACGTTGCTTGTAGGAGGTATAAAAAGTACAATTCTAGTCACTTTACAGGCTAAGAAAGTAAGAAGGTGAAAAAATTAATTCTGAGCCAATTTCGGAAACCAATTGCAATTCCAATTACGGAAGTTTTCAGTCTCACTTTCGTATCGCTAAAAATTATTGCACGTTCATATTATTTCAAATTCCTCCATTGCAAACTTCTGATATTTTTTCTGTGAGTGTATACCATTTTTTGCCTTATTTTACAAGTTTTTATGAACAATGAGTCGCCGTGAAACATCTCACTTGTGAAAACGGAAATATTTCCCCAAGATTCAAATGTTAGATGTCCTTAAAACGCAGCTGGAAAACGAACATCTCGTCAAGATCAGCATCCCCAAAATAAAACATATTTTGGCAAAAAATAGTCAAAACTAATAATATTAATTCTGACATATTGGTACCGAACAAAACAATCAAACTTACGGTTTAGTGCTAAAGTACTTAATGTACAACTTTTTTGTCGACTGAAAATATTTTTAACCCAATTGCCTGCCTTCTTCCACTTCCTGGAAGCGCAAATGAGCAAAATGAAAAAAGACAATTACGGTAGCTACGAAGAAATGTCTCTTATCTATTATAAAACAACAACAACTGAGCAGCTGTTTCGCAATGTGCTTTTCAGCCCTATTGTCAAAATATATATTTTCTGAATGCATTTTAATGTAAAAAATTTAGGTGCTATTAAATCGTTGACAAATTAAAGATATTCTTAAGATGAGAAAATACTAGACTTGGCGATTATTGTCCGTTAGAAGGGGTGTTTAGGGACTTTCTCGCGACAAATTTTTTGTCGATAGATTTTTACTTGAAAATTCTTACTGCTGTAAGATAATGAACTACTTTTCTCAGAAATCCCCCAAAAATTGAGGGTCTCCTACTTCGCTTCAGAAATAAAGCGAATGGAAAAATATCCTGATTTTGATAAATAGGCGTACGTAATTTAGTATGGTCTACAGGGCTTTATAGTTAGAAATATTGAATGTGAGTCAATTCCAAATGTTAGCAACGTTTTGACAGAAGTTAACTTTTCAAGAGGCATTTGAGACCGTCGCACAAGTAAGCGAGGAGCTAAAGCGAACGGCCGGAATTCGAAGTGCATTTTGGAAAAAAAAAACTCAAACTTCTGGCCGATAGATTTTCTTCTTTTATTTCGCTAAAACGTAGAAAACACTAAAGAAAATGATTCATCAAGAAAAAGAGGTCACAAAACTTTAAGGATCGTTAAATCCAGGCAAAGCTAGAGCACTATCGGCCATCTGCCCTAGCTTTGTTCATCTTATTAGTTAGCGCGCGCTCTCATGCATGACCTGGCGTGTGAATCTGCGTGCGCAGTAAGGATGCGCAGAGGAAATAAGCACAAACGTCCTTAAAAGGTGCTCGCACACTCGCTAAGCGCCAAAACGAACTGGTTCAGCTTTCTAAAGTTCTGCAAGATGCACAAGACAGTGGTGTTTGGACTTCTCTTTTTCATCACATCTCTGGTGATAAAAGAAGGCACTGAGGCAACGATGGCTTGCAATCCCAGTCTGGTAAATTCCAATGATGCTAATTTAATTGACGAATTCTTTTCCATCTTTATTTGCTGCCATTAAAAACAGCTAAAGGGAAAAATGGATGGGATTCGAATATCAAGACCACGTCACTAAATTTACACGATCCTAACTAAGAAAAACGTGGTACTAGCAGCCAAATAACATAGCAAAAAGCAACACTTTTACTATAATTATTTTAACCATTATGTAATTGTCCCGTTTTAATGTGTGTTATGACGTCTTTGTTTGAGTTCCTTTTGTCTTATTCCTCGGTTTTTCTTCCCTTTTCTTTTTACAGCACTGTAAGCAAAGGAAGGCTTTTAAGAGAGGAATCTGCCGCGCTGCTCGACAACTGAACTGCGAACAACTCATGCAAGACGAAAACTTCAACCCGAGTTCAGAAAAATTAACCACTAAAAGAATAATTTGAGAACACCCTTTAACGTTATGTAAACATTCTTTAGCCTCAAGTAAAGTGGAAAAAATTGACTTGTTACTAAATGTTAAAACAGATTGTCGATGAATTAGAAATTAAAGTTTCGGTTTGTTTTTAACCCTCACTGGTGTGTGCACTGTTGATTGACAGTTTTCCGCTACTCAGCGTGTTGACACCGTCCTCCGTTTCACAAGCACTTGTTCGCCAAAGAAAAAGCGCCGCATGAGAATAAAACCCGAATAAAACAATAACCGATAATGCTGCCCTTTTTACCCAATCCATGCAATATAATACAGTGTCTTTATTTCAGTTGATAAAGTACATGTTAAAAGTTACTCTAATATAAGCTGTGCATTTCGGATCTTATTCTATGAGTTATCGATATTTACCCTTCTGAAAACAATGGTTCGCTGTCATTTTTACGTGTTTCAACATCTGCAGAACAAACAGATTAACACGTTTTACTGCAGATAATTGAACGTCATAGGGAAGGAAAACGAAATTGACTTTTTGAATTACTCTCACATTGCATTGGGAAGCTAGTGGTTTATTCAGTGCAGCAGACGACGAAGTCAACGTGAGCGAAGGGCTTTTTCTCTGGGTTGTAGGTGACATAAACATGCTCGACGTTCAGGGGCACCCAATGAAACATTTTCACAAAATGTAACAAACAACCCATAAAAATGATAAGTAAACGCTTTTAAGGCCTTTTTAACAATTTTTTTCTCTTGCTGGGAAAAAAATATCTGTTCCACACTCCCAGCAGGATGGTAAGAAAAGTTCCACTTCCCAGCTACGTTGGTAGGGAAATTCCCAGCCAGCTGACCGTCTGCCGATTTTTTCCCAGCCAGCAATTGAAAAAGACATTAACTAGTCAAAAATGCATGCTTGTCCCGTATTCGTTTAGTTTTGGCCTTATTTTGCTTCTGGATATGAGAAAATGCCCTAACAATTCTAATAATAATATTTCAAAACTTCTCCAACAAATGGTGGAAGTCATGGTGTTGCTTGGCTGTTAGGCACAAAGGTTAATGCACAAACTAATTTATGAGTTAAACAATAATTAGACATTTACCTTTCACTGCGAAACATTTATTAGCTAGGTCATGTAATTCTGACATACAGTGAACAGCGAGTGAGCAAAAAACAGGTACAATGATCTCGTACCATAAAGATTACATACAATTTTTACTTCACTCTTCCCTTTCCAAGTTTATTTCAGTTCCATACATGTAGGTATGTCCTCTCCATAATCACCTGCAAACTTAATTAACAGGGAAAAAGAACTTAGAGACAAATAGTATGATTGATTCAATGGCATTTTCAGATGAAGTTATGGCCTCTTCAAATTAAAGTTATTAATAATTTGTAAAAACTAAAGTAACACATAGTGCTATTTCTTGAACTCAAATACTTTGCAACACATGTCATCAGTTTATTACTTCTTTGTCAAACCAAAGCTGCTGAGGTAGTAACATCCATTTCTTATCATGGTGCAAAATGTGACCAAGTTAGGCATCCGGTATAGTTATGTAAACAACAGCCACAAATGCCTGACTGATGTAAAGTGCCTCAAATAAATAGACTTCTCATAACCATTAATTAATTACAAACTAAAATTGTTACCATAGCTCTACAAATTGTTGAACATCTTCATCTCAGTGACTTGAATATGCAGACATTCACATTTTAAGGCAAGTGCAAATTTAAGAGTTGTCACATAGAAAAACAAAGAACTCAACCACGTGGACGAGAGAGGGTCACAAGAATGAACAAGTAATGAATGCGCATGGTCACAAGCCTAACTCAACCTAGTGGAAGAGACAGGGTCAAGAGAATGAACAAGCAATGGATGCTCATCGTCACAAGCCTAACTCAACCTAGTGGAAGAGAGAGGGTCACAAGAATGAACAAGCAGTGGATGCTCATCGTCACAAGCCTAACTCAACCTAGTGGAAGAGACAGGGTCACAAGAATGAACAAGCAATGGATGCCCATCGTCACAAGACTAACTCAACCTAGTGAAAGAGAGAGGGTCACAAGAATGAACAAGCAATGGATGCTCATCGTCACAAGCCTAACTCAGCCTACTGGAAGAGAGAGGGTCACAAGAATGAACAAGCAATGAATGCTCATCGTCACAAGCCTAACTCAACCTAGTGGAAGAGAGAGGATCACAAGAATGAACAAGCAATGGATGCTCATCGTCACAAGCCTAACTCAACCTAGTGGAAGAGAGAGGGTCACAAGAATGAACAAGCAATGAATGCTCATGGTCACAAGCCTAACTCAACCTGCTGGAAGAGAGAGCGTCACAAGAATGAACAAGCAATGGATGCTCATCGTCACAAGCCTAACTCAACCTAGTGGAAGAGAGAGGATCACAAGAATGAACAAGCAATGGATGCTCATCGTCACAAGCCTAACTCAACCTGATGGAAGAGAGAGGGTCACAAGAATGAACAAGCAATGAATGCTCATCGTCACAAGCCTAACTCAACCTAGTGGAAGAGAGAGGATCACAAGAATGAACAAGCAATGGATGCTCATCGTCACAAGCCTAACTCAACCTAGTGGAAGAGAGAGGGTCACAAGAATGAACAAGCAATGAATGCTCATGGTCACAAGCCTAACTCAACCTGCTGGAAGAGAGAGCGTCACAAGAATGAACAAGCAATGGATGCTCATCGTCACAAGCCTAACTCAACCTAGTGGAAGAGAGAGGGTCACAAGAATGAACAAGCAATGAATGCTCATGGTCACAAGCCTAACTCAACCTGCTGGAAGAGAGAGCGTCACAAGAATGAACAAGCAATGGATGCTCATCGTCACAAGCCTAACTCAACCTAGTGGAAGAGAGAGGATCACAAGAATGAACAAGCAATGGATGCTCATCGTCACAAGCCTAACTCAACCTGATGGAAGAGAGAGGGTCACAAGAATGAACAAGCAATGAATGCTCATCGTCACAAGCCTAACTCAACCTAGTGGAAGAGAGAGGATCACAAGAATGAACAAGCAATGGATGCTCATCGTCACAAGCCTAACTCAACCTAGTGGAAGAGAGAGGGTCACAAGAATGAACAAGCAATGAATGCTCATGGTCACAAGCCTAACTCAACCTGCTGGAAGAGAGAGCGTCACAAGAATGAACAAGCAATGGATGCTCATCGTCACAAGCCTAACTCAACCTAGTGGAAGAGAGAGGATCACAAGAATGAACAAGCAATGGATGCTCATCGTCACAAGCCTAACTCAACCTAGTGGAAGAGAGAGGGTCACAAGGATGAACAAGCAGTGGATGCTCATCGTCACAAGCCTAACTCAACCTAGTGGAAGAGAGAGGGTCACAAGAATGAACAGGCAATGCATGCTCATCGTCACAAGCCTAACTCAACCTAGTGGAAGAGAGAGGGTCACAAGAATGAACAAGCAATGGATGCTCATCGTCACAAGCCTAACTCAACCTGATGGAAGAGAGAGGGTCACAAGAATGAACAAGCAATGGATACTCATCGTCACAAGCCTAACTCAACCTAGTGGAAGAGAGAGGATCACAAGAATGAACAAGCAATGGATGCTCATCGTCACAAGCCTAACTCAACCTGATGGAAGAGAGAGGGTCACAAGAATGAACAAGTAATGAATGCCCATTGTCACAAGCCTAACTCAACCTAGTGGAAGAGACAGGGTCACAAGAATGAACAAGCAATGGATGCTCATCGTCACAAGCCTAACTCAACCTAGTGGAAGAGAGAGGGTCACAAGAATGAACAAGCAATGCATGCTCATCGTCACAAGCCTAACTCAACCTAGTGGAAGAGAGAGGGTCACAAGAATGAACAAGCAATGGATACTCATCGTCACAAGCCTAACTCAACCTAGTGGATGAGAGAGGGTCACAAGAATGAACAAGCAATGCATGCTCATCGTCACAAGCCTAACTCAACCTGAATGAAGAGAGAGGGTCACAAGAATGAGCAAGTAATGAATGCTCATCGTCACAAGCCTAACTCAACCTAGTGGAAGAGAGAGGGTCACAAGAATGAACAGGCAATGGATGCTCATCGTCACAAGCCTAACTCAACCTAGTGGAAGAGAGAGGGTCACAAGAATGAACAAGCAATGGATGCTCATCGTCACAAGCCTAACTCAACCTAGTGGAAGAGAGAGGGTCACAAGAATGAACAAGCAATGCATGCTCATCGTCACAATCCTAACTCAACCTGCTGGAAGAGACAGGGTCACAAGAATGAACAAGTAATGGATGCTCATCGTCACAAGCCTAACTCAACCTAGTGGAAGAGAGAGGGTCACAAAAATGAACAAGTAATGGATGCTTATCATCACAAGCCTAACTCAACCTGATGGAAGAGAGAGGGTTACAAGAATGAACAAGCAATGGATGCTCATCGTCACAAGCCTAACTCAACCTAGTGGAAGAGAGAGGGTCACAAGAATGAACAAGCAATGGATGCTCATCGTCACAAGCCTAACTCAACCTGATGGAAGAGAGAGGGTCACAAGAATGAACAAGCAATGAATGCCCATCGTCACAAGCCTAACTCAACCTGATGGAAGAGAGAGGGTCACAAGAATGAACAAACAATGAATGCTCATCGTCACAAGCCTAACTCAACCTGATGGAAGAGAGAGGGTCACAAGAATGAACAAGCAATGAATGCCCATCGTCACAAGTCTAACTCAACCTGATGGAAGAGAGACGGTCACAAGAATGAACAAGCAATAAATGCTCATCGTCACAAGCCTAACTCAACCTGATGGAAGAGAGAGGGTCACAAGAATGAACAAACAATGAATGCTCATCATCACAAGCCTAACTCAATCTTGTTAGTAAGAAGATAAATGATAAGTTTTCGATAGTCAAAAAGGAGTAGTAAAAGATCTGCCAAGTGAAAAAATGTATAGTGTTGGTCATAATAACAATTACTTACATATACAATGCAAAAAACACCAATAAACGGAATCAATATTTATTCATACTTTTTGAGTACTCAAGCCCCCAAGCCCACACAAAACAGCTGATCATCAGTTTCATTTCGAGCAGTGGACCTTTGCTCCATGTTAGTCTGTCCTGACAAATTGATCCGGAGCAACCTCAAACAAAGGCCTAAATTTCACTCAGTGGGACATAAAATCTACACTATAACAGTGCTCATGATGCCAATAATTCGACATAATGTAGAAGTAATAATGTAAGACGGCCAAAATCGGTCGGCGTAAGAACAATAGATCCGAAGAAAGATTTACAAGTTTACAAACTAGACTTAAGTGAATAAGGAAAATACTGAAACATACCAAATGCTATTGAAAGCTATAAACATCAGTAGGAGACTTGAAAATTACTTGAGCTTGAGCACTCTTTAGGCAGGCGATAAATCAACTGAACTTTTACTGAGCAAATGGTAGCAAAATGTTTAGTAGAATCCAGGAAAAATGTAAAAATAGCTAAAAACCAAAGAAGGTTTGGGAGTGGATTCACTAACAGGAGTTACATAAAGGAAATAGGTGCTTACTCCTACACAGCAGGAATTAGGTCAAAGAAATGTGTGGGAATAATACAACTACACATGATAAAACCAGGGTGTGAAAGGAGGAACCTTACTAAATTAATAACAAAATCACTCAAATTCCTGACGAATAAAATAAACAGAAAAATAAGCTTAAGTGACTCTGTGACAATAATGATACATGAAAAACTGTAGTGGAGCGGCATAGCTATAAGACAGCCAAAAAAAAAATAATGTCTGCCCAGACAAACTTCATGCCCTGCCAAAATTTCCCCTGAACAGGCAAATGACCTGGTAGCAAAATATAATTGTTTCCAAGCTTGTGAATCGAAGGAATTCACAACAGTTGATTTATTGAAAACTGCAAGGCATATACCACCATTGTGTATTAAATACCAGAACATCTTCTAACAAATTCAGACATTTGCCAGTCAATGTTGAATTTGCCGGAATGAAAACACGAAATTGGCAATGTGTTAACAGTTGTACATTTTATTTTTTGGCACATGTTTGTTCTCTACAGCCTGGAGTTCTCGAAGGAAATTAACTGAATTAATCAAATTTTTACCGTAAAAGTACAGGATCAAGTCTCACCTTTTGTTTGCAACTGTGTTTAGAGTCAATCGTTTTCGACTCTCGAAGCGAGAGCGGGCAGTGGAGCGGGCAGCCGAACCGACGCCACGGCAAATCTGCTGAATCTGTGAATGAAAATACTGCTGTTAGCTCATTCATTTATTTTTTGGCACATGTTTGTTCTCTACAGCCTGGGGTTCTCGAAAGAAATTAACTGAATTAATCAATTTTTCATCGTAAAAGTACTGGATAAAGTCTTACCTTTTGTTTGCAGCTGTGTTTGGAGAATCGTCAGTGAATCGTTGCTGTCTCTCGAACCGACACCACGGTAAAACTGTGAATGAAAATACTGCTGTTAGCTTATTCAATTCGTCTCAGCTGTAAAAGATCATCACTAGAACTTCAGCATGCAGATAACAAAACAATGGAAAATTAATCTTACATGTAAATGAGGAAGATACAGAATATGTATATGTAATCGCATGGGGCCGAGGGCAATTAAGGATTAATTTCACGAGTATTTTCAAAGTTTTCACAAAATTGCCCGAGTCGCGAAGCGACGAGGGCAATTTGGAAAACTTTGAAAATACAAGTGAAATTAATCCTTAATTGCCCGAGAGCACTTGCGATTACTTGTTTATCACATAAAGGGCAAAATTTTGTACAAAGGTTCAAGGTCTTGCCGTCGCGTAAACAGGTTTGCCGGTTGTCATTATTTAACAGGCTAGCAGTAACACGGGGAAAGCCTACTATAATAGTAAGCAAAACACAGCAACTTGGTTCAATTCCGCTCAAAGCCATTTCTTTACAAACAAAGCTATAAGCAATCTAATTTTATTCACCTGTTTTGCGAAGCTTGCAACGGCGTGAAACTACTTGTTCTTCGATCGATGATAGACGTAAACAAGTGTCCAAACGAGCTCTTATAACTTCTTGAATCCAAAACTGTCCTTTCCACTGTGAAAACTTCACGTACCAACAAAATTTACGCTGTTTTTACGCCGATAAAGTGAGCTGTAATACTAATAAGGCGACCCGAAGCAAAACGAAGAAATTAACTTTCACTTTGGCGGCCATGAAGTTCTGTAATTCTGTGTTTCGTGCAACACCAGCCGTCTCCACTCAAACGTTTTTCAGGCTGCGAAACAATGCATTTTTAGTCGGAAAAATCCTTTTGCTTTTCCACCAAAAGACTGCGCTTTGTTGCATGTTGATTCTCTTTCACGTTAAGATGAAATAACCGTGTTTAGTTCAAACTCAGAAGCGATGCGTTTCTGAAATCCGTTTGAAGCGAGAAACCAACTCAGTGCAGGCGTGCTCAGCCAATCAGCATCAAGTAATTTTGCCTGGGGCAATTACAAAAATTAAGAAAAAATGCCCTCTGTCTCAGCCAATCAGCATTCAGTAATTTTGCCCCGTATGTGATAAGGCGCTTTATCACATACGGGGCAAAATTACTGAATGCTGATTGGCTGAGACAGAGGGCATTTTTTCTTAATTTTTGTAATTGCCCCGGGCAAAATTACTTGATGCTGATTGGCTGAGTACGCCTGCATTGAGTTGGTTTCCCGCTTCAAACGAATTTTGAAAAGAAATTTCAGAAACGCATCGCTTCTGAGTTTGATCTAAACACGGTTATTTCATCTTACAGCGGTTATCAGTCACACGCGCCCTCCAACGATTTTTTTCCCATTTCGAAAACTACGTTTTGGTGGACGTCAATCAAATGTCTCCATGACAATAACGGCGTCAAATTCTCAGAGTATCCGAGTTGCTCTTTCAAATCATCTTTACTTGACTCGTCGATAAACAGAAACTGAGAAGTAAGACTTATAAAATCGTTTGAAGCGCCTTTTCGTTCGTCTCGTTCACGGGCAATGCTTTGAAGCTACAAATTTACAAACATTGTACAACCACAACAACATGAGAATGAACTAAATATAAATATAAACTTTATTACCGAATGAACTACAAAAGTCCAACTGCTAATCTCTTGCGGCTTTCGTTACCTTTTTATTTCTGACATTCCCACGTGCCGTGTGGTTCTCTTGACGGTTTGCTTTGCGATATAATTTGCCTGTCTGGTACTAGTATTCCAACCACGCTTGAAACTCGTCAAGATTGATCTCTGCAGGCGGGATTATCACTGAGTATTTTAGCAAGGCGAATGACAAAAATTTCTGCGGTGAAAATAATCCGCATCCATAACAAGCTGATAAATAGTCAATCTCCACATAAAGCGACTCATTTCAGAGGCCAACTTTTTCAGCTACCTTGTATCTTTCCTTTCTTCGACTTTCTCTTTGGCGGATCGCTCACGGCTCTAATTTTGTTTCGTACGCCGCCTTCTTCACAAACGTTTCGCTCGCAAAAAGTGTTTATGCTATGCAATTCAAAGACAAACCATGTTTCCTCTACATAAGAGCCCTCCATCTCAGCGAAATTGCAAATTACTTTGTCAGAATAACTGGCGATTATTCCTGATCCAACGACGATCGAACATGGCCGTGAAACTGACACGACGAAATGAACACGAATATTGTCATGGATACATTTGATTGACGTCCACCAAACTTAGTTTTTGAAATGGCAAAAAATCGTTGAAGGGCGCGTGTGACTGATAACCGCTGTAACGTGAAAGAGAATCAACATGCAACAAAGCGCAGTCTTTTGGTGGAAAAGCAAAAGGATTTTTCCGACTAGAAATGCATTGATTCGCGGCCTGAAAAACGTTTGAGTGGAGACGGCTGGTGTTGCACGAAACAGAATTACAGAACTTCATGGCCGCCAAACTAAAAGTTAATTTCTTCGTTTTGCTTCGGGTCGCCTTATTAGTATTACAGCTCACTTTATCGGCGTAAAAACAGCGTAAATTTTGTTGGTACGTGAAGTTTTCATAGTGGAAAAGGCAGTTTTGGATTCAAGAAGTTATAAGAGCTCGTTTGGACACTTGTTTACGTCTATCATCGATCGAAGAACAAGTAGTTTCACGCCGTTGCAAGCTTCGCAAAACAGGTGAATAAAATTAGATTGCTTATAGTTTTGTTTGTAAAGAAATGGCTTTGAGCGGAATTGAACCAAGTTGCTGTGTTTTGCTTACTATTATAGTAGGCTTTCCCCGTGTTACTGCTAGCCTGTTAAATAATGACAACCGGCAAACCTGTTTACGCGACGGCAAGACCTTGAACCTTTGTACAAAATTTTGCCCTTTATGTGATAAACAAGTAATCGCAAGTGCTCTCGGGCAATTAAGGATTAATTTCACTTGTATTTTCAAAGTTTTCCAAATTGCCCTCGTCGCCTCGCGACTCGGGCAATTTTGTGAAAACTTTGAAAATACTCGTGAAATTAATCCTTAATTGCCCTCGGCCCCATGCGATTACATATACTAATCCATCCCGCGTCTACGGCCCGCGTGTACGAATCCAAACCGACTCAACCGACAAGACAAAAGCGACCAAAACCGGTTTTTCCGCAAACGCCATCACTTTAGCCAGCGGTCACCACTTCCACCGAGGGGGTGGTGGAAGGGCTCATTTTCAGTCGTCATCAGTCTTCGGCGTTCCTTCAGCCAGCTCACAGACTGCTCGGCTTGAAATGCTAGAAGAAAAGTAAGTATTTCCCAGCCAGCTCGGCTTGAAATGTTTGAAAAAGTCAGTAATTCCCAGCAGAGGCCACTAGCAATTAAAAATTTCCCAGCCAGCTGAATGTGCACTGCGGAACACCTTTTTGCGGAACACCTCCGGTGGGTGCCCCTGCAGTTCAGTTCGCCTTTTTAAGCATATTTGAATTCAGCAACATTGGGTCTAAATAAAAGCGATATCGAGTTCGCGACTTCTTTGTCTTTTGTGGTCAGTTGACTGTGATTTAAAGTTACAAACATTTGTAAAATCTCAGTGCTAATATAATAAACAAATTACTTCATGGTTAGTTCGCTTGTACGATTTGTATTCACTTGTTGTGAAGAATTGCAAACTCACTCGCTCGAAGACTCGCTCGTTCGTTTGCGATTCTTCACAAATCGTGAATAAAAATCGTACGCGCTCACCAACCATGAAGTAATCTAAATCACTTTAATATCCAGCTATGATATATCATACAAATCATTTTGTGCAGTCCATGTTCAACTTTGGACATAGACTTAATATTAACGATGTTTGTTTGTGGCAAGGGTTGTGAGTTGATGCTTTTTACTTCCCAAGTCAAAATCTGGATTCAATTAGAATTAATCTGGTGTCACATGGCAATGCTGATATATAGCTTTCATTTACAATTGTAAAGATAAAGCAGAGTGCTTTC
This sequence comes from Platygyra sinensis, assembly GCA_019787425.1. Classification (NCBI taxonomy): domain Eukaryota; kingdom Metazoa; phylum Cnidaria; class Anthozoa; order Scleractinia; family Merulinidae; genus Platygyra; species Platygyra sinensis. The sequence goes on from JAHPZR010025312.1 coordinate 15,962, forward strand.
ACTACGGTGGGACTATCAATTACCTTGTTTATTATCCTCTTTTGTCTGTGAATAAAACCTCAGTTTTTGACTGTATTTTCTGACTATTCAAATTAAAGCAATTGAGCAGTACTTTCATGAGGTAGTGGTCATTTTGCGAGATATTACAACTTGAAATTTTGATTTTTTTTTGGTACTTTTGAACTTGAACAGCCATAGTGGGAGTAAAAAGGTTCCCTTGTCCCAAACGAGAGGCACAATTTCAACAGCTTTTTGTTCTTTCAGTAACAGACTCTTGAAACAATAGCAGACCAACTTTAGTGGTGTATCTGGCCGTGTGATTTTCAGAGATTGTGAGAGTCATCTCCCCACTGTTGAGATAGCGCGGCGCTTTCCCAGCAGGGCAGTGACAGTGGGGCGTGTGCTTCCTTACAGTTATGCTCATTGTGGCACTGAAAGTAGAAGCTGTTTAGAATTTAATAAATCTAGTATCGAGAGTCCAGGGCGCAAAACACCCTCTGATGGCAGACTAGGTAAGTGCTATGCGTTCTTCAAGATTAAGGCTTACTGCTTACAATCTCAATTTGGAAGAAGAGTCCCGCTAGAACCCACAATAATGACAATCTGGAGCGGTTTTTAAGTAAACGTGCAATTTGCAGTCATGCCTGTGGGTTTTAAAAATGTCTTCCATCCGTGCTGTATCACAAGTAGATTCAAAGTCAGACGAAAATAGTTCGCAATTGTATTTTTATTTATCGTTTTTTAATTCCATCATGTTTAATGTCTGTCCAAAGAGGTAAAGAGCTCATCAAGGTGGCGTGCCTTTTTTCGTCTTTCAGGCATACAGAAATCGAACTGAAGAGAAAAACTGTCTTTCAGCAAAGTTACAATTCAGTTATAACATTTTCATTTGATTTCAGCTTGGACTCTCAACATTGTCTCCTTACTGATGTGTAAAAATACCAGTAATGGAGTATTGTTATGTTAACTTGACAATATGATAGAGGGAAACCTCCAACAGACTAGCATGATTATGCTCAGGCACACATAAGCTGTCAGGATCTTTTTTATGCTTGTATTGGAACACACTTGAACACCTGTGCATAGATCTGTATACCCGTAAACATTCTGTTTTCTTATCGTTGTTTGTGAGAGCAGTCCACCAGTGAGGTATGTTCTGTGGAGTCATTCCGAGCTGCTCTTCGTACTTCATGCACTGGTGCAATTGCGGTTCTAAATGCAATACGGTATTGTACAAAAGTAATTCAAACGATAATCGACGAATATCGCGAATATCGCGATATATCGGAGATATTTAACAAGAATTTACCTTAAACGATATATCGAACGCATGTTTTCGCGAGATGGCGCCGACTGCATGTTTTCGCGAACTTGGCGCCGGATTTGGCGCCTAACGATGTTTTCGCGCGCTTGGCACGGATTGCATATTTTGTACATCGATGAATTCATCTTGCTTTTGTGTCAGATGCAGTTAGTTTTGCTTTTAGTTTTATCACTTCAGTTAAAACAGAACCGTTCCTGCTACTTAACTACACACAAAACGTACTAAACACTATAGCTTGTCTTGCTTTCCACAGCTATTGGCTTGTTCCTCGTTGTTGTTATAGCTTTCATCCGGATCTGCATCACGAAACGGTAGGGATGATCGTTGCTTCTAGGTTTTAATTGTAATTTATATGTAACTGTCCATTTCTTCTCTAATTTGTGGAAGAGTATTCTGTAGAGTCAAAATTCTGACGCGCGTCGTGATCACACAGTAAGGAAACTGGCCGACGGGGAACTGATGTTGCACAACTAAGACTTCTGCCTTCATTAGGTTCAATAATATTTCTTGGTAAACATGTCGGAGCATCAGAACACTTGCAACTATATAAGAGCTTATTACTCACAGAACACATCTCAACTGAATTCGAATCAAATTTTGTCAATATACTGAATAGAACCGGACATGAAACCGGAGCTGGATACCTGCAGGCTGCTACCGAAATGGTTTTGCGCCGGAAAGCCGTAGCAAAATCTCAAACATTGTGATGACAGAGCTGCTTTGTTCACATATTTATAATATGAAAAATTATTCTCTTCATAAAAGAAGTTTCAGGCGTTTACATCGCTCTGTTTTTATATACAGTGGGTTTGCTTTGCGAAACGCTTCCGGCGCTTTCGACAAGAACTGATTGTCGATACTCTGTCATATGCTTCTTTATTGTCCAAGAAACCAGTGGAAAAATATGTGACAGTTGTCATGAAATATCATGGCTTGAGCGCGATTATAAGCATGTAACTTTTTCAGCTGAATACTCGCATATGTTATTGTGGCAGAAAGAGCCATTGGTTTCTGTCTTTTCTGGAGAGCTTTTTCATTCAAAAGTGAAGACAAAACATTCTGTGCTCGAATCAGTACACTAGCCGAGGCTTGCGCGCATAACTACGAAACAGACAAAAATGAAATCGTCACAAACGCGCTCAAAGGACAAATTTGTTCGGTATTCGAGACAAATGGATTCAATGATAAAGCGCGTAAGGGATGTCCTTCATGATCTAGATCTGTTTATTATCATTTGTTTCTTCGTTCCATGTATGGTGATTTGGCTGTCAAGAGCGGTGATTTCTTTGGAGGGTAAAAGTTTACACTTACGTTGAAAGTGAGTGGGAAAGGTTCAATGATATTTACTTTGATAACATGACGGTCGGAAAGCATGTCGATCCTGCATTGTTAGCGTACATAAAAGGTGAGGACTCAGTAATTATACTTCAGGAGCAAGGAACAAGATCCGTCGCTGCTTTCTTGGCTTGGTCAATTCTGTGGCAAATGCGCTGTTGCTTGTACCTGAAAAAATTATGCCTACGTCAATCGCGTGTCGGAGGACTATCATAATATCTATGACGACAGCATGGTGGAGCTGCCGTATACAGAGCCTACATTTATTGCTTATCTCAAAGGTGAAGAAAGAGCACCATTTCTTCACAATCCACACGTAACATTTTCCAAGTCAGATTTAAGAGACTTAAAGAATTTGCAGCAAACAGCGACATCGAGAGCAGAAGTCAACGCCAAGGACGAAACGGCAAGGTAACCGAAGGCTTGAGCTTGGTACGTCTATTAATTGTATTGTGATATCAGAAGTGCCGTTTTAGCTCCCGCGTTCAAGTCAACGGAGAGAAACGCTTCGAGTCATCTCAAGAAATTAAGCACCCTTACTTTCATGAAAGGAAAGCACAGAACTTTGACAAAGCTGCAAATGTTTATCATTCTCGACAAGTAGTAAAACTTTAGCAGGAGACTGTAGCCGCTCATCTTGGTAGTGTGCCTTGTTCACCTGTCTTTGCAGTCGGATCTGACCAGGGTCATTTATTCAAGTGTTCGGGTGCGATACGGAAAGCGTGGAATTATCCTGTGAACTTTAGAGTTCCACCAAACACTAGTCCGAAGCTGTGGAGTTCTTCGCGGCATTTTGGGGCAGGAGGGAAACAATGGAATGCTTCCCCAGCGGTTGCCAAACTAAAGGAGACGCAAGCCAAATTGTTCAGTGAAGGCAAAGCGAACGGAGATGTTAAGCAACCGTCAACTCTCCGTTCTAAGGCGAACTCTGCTGACAGCGCGTCGATGTTTAATACCAAGACGGAAAAGAAAGTGGAGAGGGTAACGCCATTTTTATTTTCAGTCGCTAATCAGGACTCTTCAGCCCCTACTCTACCAGGCAGAGAAAAAGGGAAAGGAAAAGTCATGCCAAGTCTAATTCGGACCAGTCATGTGCCCGGCTTTCCTCGTGTTAAACCACAGGATGATGAAAAGGCAACCGTGCGTTCAAGTCAATTAAGGTCTGCTAACGTCTGTGCAGATTCAGAACCTGTCCCAACTCAGAATCATGGCACATCTTCAGTTGAAGAACCTAGAGTAAAGCAAGGAGAGAACAAGAAGGAGTGCAGTGAGGGGACGCCCAGCAGGACAAATCCGTTGTCAGCAGGGTGTGCCTTTACGTAAGGCGAAGACCGTGAGGTTTTGTACAGATTCCGAAGCTGTCGCAGACCATAACTATGTTACATCTTTACTTGAAGAACAGGCTAACAGGGAGTCTAAAGTCTCTGGGGTAGAGCGAGCGAAGAACAAGCATGGGTGCCTAACTATCGTCGAAGAAAAATTCCTCGTTAAGAGACCTGAATTCAAATCATTTCTGTTCTGCGGATGTCTCTACACATTCACAGGATATCTCAACCCATATCAATGTGACATCTTCAGCTGAAGAACAGATCGAGGTGAAGCCTGAAGGCTCCAGAGGAAAGCGAACAATGAACAAGGAGACTGCTTATGTCTGTGGAGATCCACAAGTCAGCGAATTCCAGACCACCGGAGAGGAGCCTCTAGTCACTAGAACAAAGCGAGCACGAAACGAGGAAGAATGTAAGCAGCCTCCAGGATCCTGTGACGCCCAGGCTTGTGTGAATAGCACCGAGCATCCATCGAACATGACACTGCGAAGGCGTACAAGATATGCCAAAAGGAAAGCTGAAAGCAGTTCAGATGACATCTGAATTACGCAACAAACTGAATTTGTTTTAAGGCAAATGCACCACGTAGACGTCCAGAAGACACCAGAGCAGCCGGAGTTAATGGAGGTAGTTGATAGTCCACCGGAAAGAGCCTTCACTGAACTGCCTACGGAAATGGAGATAGGCGGAGAAGAGAATGCGAAGATCTTTTTATTGGGGAGCCGAGTGAAGCTAAGCAGCCATTCAGTACAAGCTTTATGGAAGAGTTAGAGTCAATGAAAACACACCAACAGGAAAGTGGAGTTTTCTTCAAGTTTGGAGAAGCTGAAACAGAGGAAATGGATACAAACCAAGTGTCTGTTTTTAATGAGTTTCCATTTGCGTGGGAGAATGTTATGCAGTTACTCTTTGCATAGCCAGCCGAAGAGGTGATGGGAACAGATCAAGAGACAGTCGCAGCTTCACCCTGTGTGGCACAGCTTGAAGAAATAATAGAGGCAATGCAGGAGCCATTTCAAATGCCGAAACCATTTGGACTACCTGGGGATTCTAACTGGCTGGTAGCTACAGATATGAGAACATCAGAAGCAAGATTTACGATACCCGTACAGGAAGAAACGATAGAAACCCAGGAGCTGAGTGATGCATTTAAATCTGTTGAGATTAAGCTCGGAGAACTGGTGGATGTTAAGAGGCCACTAGCGTCAACACTAGAAATGTCTAAGGAGGAAACCATGTTAACAAACACACCAGCTACCGAGGAACCAGTGGTACAAGCTGTGAAGGAACCAGTAGTGCAAATTGTGAAGGAACCAGTAGTGCAAAGCGTGAAGGAACCAGCGGTGCAAAACTGTGAGGGAACTTGCCATGGTTCCACTGAAGAAACGAACCATGTCTCCTCCATTGGTGATAACCGAGTTACTACAATCGACAAAACCCAGCGCATTAACTTATAGCGAGCATCTCCAAAGAATGGAAGAGAATCTTAACCACGAGCCAGGCTTTGTAATAATCGAACCGCAGCAGTTAGTAGCTGTTGAGACAGAGGAGACTAAATCAATGAGTCAACTGACAATGGAACAACTTCAGCTTGTGTCTGAACATCCTTATTTCCCTAGCTGTTGGCTTGATTCAGACTCAGACTCAGATGATTCCTCAGATGATGAATATGAACTGGACTTGGCCACGATTAGCGAGTTCTCAGAGCTGCATACCGCCAGAGCATGTTTAGCTTATATTGAAATTACTGACAGAAAGGGAACTAGCCTCGGCGGGAGCAGTGACTCATGTAATTCGTCACAGTAAAGAGGCAAATGTTATTTGAACAGAGCATTGCCTGTCGTTGTGGCTCATACATTGGGGTAGGGAGGAAGGGGGTCAGTAATCGGGGAGAAAGGAGTTCGAGAGAGAGAGTGCGAGAGAGAGATAAGTGAAGGAGTGCGGATGTAGTCATGAGTCACTTGGACACTCTGCAACCCAATTACCCATAAAACAGAATAACCACCAACACCTTCCCCCGTTGGTAAAGACACAATTTGAAAGGAATATCGGGACCAGATAATATTTTAGCATTTCATTATCATTAAAATTGGGAATGATCAACTTCAGGGAACTAATGTGTCATTACACGAGGCAGGGAAAAGGTTATGATAATATATAGATTTAGCTAAGCCCGAAAGCGGTCCAGAGCCATAGTGCTCAAAGCCCGAGTAAACTAACCCAGGGTAAGCGAGAATTTTTTTTACCTTCCTTTATGGGTATTAGTTGCATTTCGATCCTTCCATAGTTCCATTGCTCTAAAGACTAGATGCTTCCTCAGCGGTCCGCTGTTGTACCGCTTTCCTGTTGTTGTGTTTTTGAATCGTCAATATCCATGCTTCAGGAATTTCAATTCCACTATCCTTGTTGATGTTATGAGGGTGAAGTCTAAGGCCCCGTCCACACGTATCCGGATACTTTCGGAAACAGAGACTTTTTTCCTCCGTTTGCACCTTCCGTCCACACGTACATGTAAACGGCGTTTTCGGCCACAAATACGGAGGCTTTTTGATGTCGCTCTCCCATAACGCTCTCTAGACTGTAGAGTTTTTAAAACGGAGACTTATTGTATTAGTGTGGACGGTCGAAAACCTTCGTTTTCGAATACGATGACGTCAAAATTAGGATCCAGTGATTTTCGCTGGCTTATGCTTATGACTGGGCGCATGCCCTCGTAAACGGCGAATGCTCAATATGTCATTTTAATACGGTTCCTGTGAATACGTGTGAAGGGGGCCTTAGGTGGATAGCTTCCTTGACCCTACGTGTTTACCAGTGAGGATCTCGATCAATAAACTTCACCTCGTTCTAAATCGGATAGTGGCCCGGCCGGTCTCGCACGTGGACGTGTGCAGAAACAGCAGAGGTCAGGGTACCGGCGAGTCGTATATCCCTGTCGTCGTCTTTGATCCTCTACTGCATCGGTCTCTCTGTTTTCCCGATGTAGACCTTGCCGCACTCGCAGGGAAGTCCTGTAGACTAGGCCATCCTGTTTAGCATGATCCACAGTGTCCTTTGGTCGATGTAAGTGTTATCGAAGTTTCGTGTCAGACTTGAAAACGGTGCGAATGCCTTGTTGTTCTAGGCAGCGGTGGAGAGGCCCAGATAACTCTTGGACATAAGGTAAACCTGGAAACGTCGGTGGATTTAAACTCTGTCAAGGGCTCTCTTCTTGAGCCTTTTTTGTGTTTGGAATTTTCTACCCAAAACAGGGGGGATATCCTTGAACAGGAGACAATTGTGCTAATGAGTGTTTTTGTGATAATTTTCTAGCTTTTTCGGCGTTACGCAACCCTCTTGTATTAGACTCTTTCTACATTACGTAATTCTTTTGTATAGACTTGCAACCATACGTTTTTCGCATACATTACTTGACAACTTAGCCTTATATTTTTTCGTTCACTTAAAAAAGTTTTTATTCTAATCTTCGGTGCGTGCGGTACGAAGCTGGATCTCTTGGAACAATTTGGAATATCGTTGGGCAATTGGAGTAAAATACAAATTCGCGGTAAAAGGAAGGGTATTTTGGACTGTCGCAGACTCGTAGTCGAGGCATCGTTTCAGTTTAAGTTTCCTGTAAACATGTGAAAATAGAATAAATGTTTATCTGGTAAACAATCCTTTTGAAACAAATACATGCAGATGACAGGTGTTTCTTCTCTGCAGCGGTTTGGTGTGGTCACGAGACCTTAAGCACTGTCGTACAGCCACTCCACAATACTGTGCTTTACTGACTGGCGGTGGTGTGAATCATTCACTAGATACTGATCAGTATTTGTTGGCTTCATGTAGACACTGGTTGTAAGGCGGCCATCTGTTTCTCGATAAACTGGCGTACTCACGATATCCCATAACTAAGTGACGTCACAAAATGTGTTACAAGCGGGTTATTTCAACTCAAAGCACTTCGCATCGCATTAGAATCAGTTACGGAGACATCGACTTAAGAAAGCCAGGATGAGTTACAGAGAAGCCTTAATTACATGTACACTTTGGAGCCTGAAGTGTCAGTTTTCAGAAATCTTTTTCAAGATTTTCACGAAAAAAAAAAACAAAAAAAAAACACGGAGATCTATTTAGGAAATTAAAGCGTATAGTATTTCCTCTTCTAAGATGGGCCTGGGTAAATTGCGTTTAGTTTTAGTCAAGCCGGTTATCTCCATGACAATCACGTATGTTTACAGCTTTTCTATTCTAAATTGCTAAATTGTTTGAACTAACTAGAAATTTAGAGGAAAAACACTTCTTTAGAAGAAAACAAGCGAGTTTACCTACTTAACGGACTTACGTGGTAGATTTTGCAGTTCTTGTTGGACAATCCGACCGCAAAGGTGAATAAACAAAGGTATTCATCAAATACAGGGTACGAAGCTAATCGTGTGAATTGCACTCAGTGAGTAATGATTTTTTTGCCAGATACTATCGTAAGAACAAGGAAACACAACAGAGGATGGAGGAGTTAGGATTGGTGGAACAGTCTCCAGTGCTTCACCTGGACGAGTGGGAGATCCTGCGGGAAAACATTGTCCTGAATCGCAAGCTCGGAGAAGGAGCTTTTGGCGCCGTGTGCGGTGGAGAAGTTATCGGCCTCGGGGGCGAGGGAGAGTGGGTACCAGTGGCTGTGAAGGCTCTTAAAATTGGCTCTTTACCTGAGGACAAGGTAAAGAAATAAATTGAATTGTCGAATTTTTCACGACTTCTAAATACGAGCGTGCGAATCACCTTTTCACAGCTACAAGTCAAAGCGAATTTGTCTTTCGCTAATTTAATTTGTTCCTCAGTTTTCGGACCCAAAGCGCTAAAACCGTCGTTTCTCCGCCAATATTTAATCTTTTTCAATGATTTATTTTTTTTTACATTAGAGATTTCATTTGGGGATCAGTACTTAAACCACTTTAAAACACTTCTTAAAACACATCTCTTTAGACAGGCATTTTTATGTTTGCTTTATAGTTTGTTTTTATACTTTTAGTTAGTCAAAGTGTATATTCTTAGTCTTTTATAATTCGTTTTATATTTTATTTTGCTTAGTTTTGTACAGCGCATTAGATCATATTCACATGTATTTTGCGCTGTATACTTACTTAGCACTTAGATCTCTCCGCGCCAGGAGGCGCATAAGGCCGCAACCCTCGTCTTGCGCTGTATAAGTAAGTAATTATTATTATTATTAACCGAAAAATCGAAATGTGAAGAAATTTGCCGATCTGAAGGTATACGGTAACCTTAAGAGCCTACCCTGGAAACGTCTTTGAGAAAAGTGTCATTTTTCCCGTGTATGGTACTCTGCTGCTACATTCAAACTAGTCTTAAGTGGCAGTCTCTCTAAAAGCGGTCCACTCGACTTCGGGACCAAAAATAATTTTCCCTCATTTTTTGTCAGTGAAAAGGGTTTGGTTCATATATATAAAAAAGCAATTTATTATTTTCCAGTTTCTTATTTTTGCTTTGCTACGAGCCAAAATTGAATTTTGGCCGAACTGAGGTTGCCGACCGTGATCTGAAAGGTAAAATTCACTGATTTTGTGAAGCGTGCTACGTCCCCTAAAATGCAGCTCGCAGAATTTCGTTTTCGTAGAAGTTCTAAGGTACATTCATTACTCTGACTGACGAAATATGGAAACTTTTCGGAAAATTCTAAGCTTACCAGAGAGGCTGGAAGACACCCTACTCCGAGGCCTTTGTTCACCTACTAAAATTTAGCCAAGTTTGAGGAAGAAAATCTCAAAAGTTGGGTCTAAATGAAGGCTAAAAAGCACATCACAGTAAATTTCTTACCTTAATAAACCGTTCCATAAGTTCAAACCGCTGGGTATCTCCTTGGATTGCACGCGACAACAGATTAAAATCTGCCACAATCAGTGTATTTACACAACTATCGCTCGTGTCAAAGTTCATTTGCATAACCCTTGCACTCGGCAAAAATACGTCTTCTACCGTTCAGGTTCGTTTGTTGACATTCTAAGTAGTGGCAAAAAGCTTCCTTTAGTACTTGGATAAGCTGGAGATCCATTTTTGAGCTGCAGGTTGCGTTAAAGTTGATCAATTCAAAAGTAAATAATGGCCGTCACTAATTAACCGTAGCCATCGTCCTGATAAGCTCCTTTAGTACTTTCTCCCGCAGATCGACGTAACCCTAGGAGAAGGTAAAAGCAGAAAGTTTTCATTTACCGTTTTTATGACAACTGAATCCTGCACTACTACTACTACTAGCCACTAGGAACTTGAGGACTATGTGCGACAATGTTAAAAACAACAACAACGAACACTTGCCGGTTGATCTCTGAGAGGTGAGTTCGTCAAGTGCACCTGAATGAACACGACAGGCTTGCATGGAACCATGTTTTGCGATGAATGGTCTTTACTTCTGTTTCATGCTTGATGGATGCTTGTATTTTAGTATCAGCGCTTATGTAGCACTTAAAATGAACGTCGGGATCCGTTGATGCCACGCATGTTACACTATATAGCCTTTGTCACAATGTCACACAAGTTGTAACGTGACCAATTACCAGCTATGGAGGTATCCCCTGCCCTGCGCGCGCCGATCAATAGATTTTTTTACGATAACCGCAGAAATCCTCGCGCGCTCATTGGCTAATTTTTATTGTCAATAAGCGGACAGACACATGAAATTATAAGAGCGGGCAATTTGACAGTTTGTTATCGTAAAAAAGAAATTGATGTCAGTTTTTAATGCGTCTGTCCTGTTCTTGACAATGAATTTCGTCATAACATTGTCAAAAAGATATAAGGAGTTGCTGGAAGTTGATATGCAACTAAAATTCATTTTTTTCTTTCCCTATATCAGCCGTTCGACCCATGAATAAAATGAAGAAAATCAAAAGATAGGGCCAAGAAACTCAGCAGATGCTGAGACAACGATTTCTGGCTTTGTTGCCTATAGGACTAGTACCCTGTCCTTTTTTTTCCGGAAGGATCCAGCATTGTTGGCCATAAAACTAGTTTGTCTTTGATTTCTCAGGCTGGCGAAAAAATAGTTAAGTGATGGGACATGGCGTCTTACCTTACTCGAAGGAGGGTGCCCGGGGGTAGTCCATTACATGGGCTATATTGGTACGTGCATTCCCAAAGGGTAAGCTTTTCAGCCGTTTGGTCATGAATAGAGTATAATTATCAACTTTATTCAGCAGTAGGGCCCCTTGTTTCTGAGCGATCAGCTAAAAACCATGGGATTCAATGTCACGACGCTCAAGGAAACGTGAATGAATTTCCTCATAATATTGTCAAAGTAGTTCAGTGAGGGCGTTTACAAAACCTGGACCGGACCGGATCGGATCGGATTGACAAAACCTGGACCGGATCGGACCGGATCGGACCGGATTAACAAAACCTGGATCGGATTGCGTCCGATTGACAAAACCCGGACCGGATCCGAAAATAATCGGATCGCCATAAATTTCCCGCCAAAATGGTCACGTGGAACCTCAATCGAAGATGGCGGAAAAAGATGTGGATGCTTATACGTAAGGCAGTGAAACGAGCGCGTCCTAGCAAGGAGATTCCGCTTACTTACACTCGAACTTAGATTTCAACAGAAATTACACGGAACTCCCTTCTATGTAAATCAACAGCTTTTTTGCCGCATTTTTTTGTTCTGAGGCAATGGGAAAAGGTGAGTTTTTCAGGGATCAAAACAGGACATTACGAGCTGTGAATGAGTATTCAGTAGTGGACATATCAAAAAGGCCTTTTTAATACGTTACAGGTGGGTTAAAAAGGAAGAAAAAAAATTTCATTTCCGGTTCGTCGAGAGGAGATTTTTGGCCACCGGGAGTGTCGAAGGAGCGCTCGTGCCAGTCCTTCTCCGTATCACACATTGGACCAAGAGCGGACTCCCCGTTTCACCGCCCAGCCTTTTTCCGACCGTCGATTTTGAGCGCTCTATAAAAACAGTGTATGGAGTCCGCCATAGCGTTTGATCAAAACGTTTCTTATGATAACGATAATCTTTAATAATTGCTCCTCAAAAGCATTTTCGGAAACTATTTACAATAATGGGTAAGCAATTTACCATAGTGTTTTAAAAATAAATTAAAAAAACTAAGTACAGTGTGGAAGGCCACAAATGTGTTTCTTACGGCATTTTTATGTATAGTTTTCAAAAACATAAAGTATGTAAACTTACCTCGTCTGTTTTCTGTAGCTTTTTTTATGCCTGTCTACGCGAAACAACTACGTATACCTTTAGTGTCGTGAGCTTGGGGCGCCTGTGGAGTATCTTATACGAAAAAGAACCATTACAACTTTGCTTCCCTGAGCTGCGAATAAAGGCCGTCATATTTCTAGGCTAAAACTTGATCATGAAATGTTAAGTGACTACTTTGACAGAAATTTATAGTGATCCGATTTTTTTTGGATCCAGTCCGGGTTTTGTCAATCGGACGCAATCCGATCCAGGTTTTGTTAATCCGGTCCGATCAGGTCCGGGTTTTGTCAATCCGATCCGATCCGATCCGGTCCGGGTTTTGTCAACGCCCGTTCAGTGATCAATAACAGGAACAACGCATGAAAAGCTGACGTCAATTTGTCAAATAACACCTTTATATAATGCCAACTGTAAGTTTACGATAATTTTGTTCAAGGCCTACACCCTCCCTTGCATGAGTCCCGTACTGGTAAGACCCATCACTTAGCCATTTGTTTAGCAAGCCAGAACAATCAAGGACAAACTAGTTTTATGGCCACCAACATAGTCCACTCCCTGAACTCTCCTTTCCTCCCGTCCCTTATAGGGGATGAACCCGGGTGGGCGAAACGAGAGTCCAGGATAACTTGCATGCGCATGCTCAGAACGCCGCAATCTTTCCCCCCCGAATCGGGGGAAAAACCATATGTGGATGTACAGATTTGGCTTGTGGAGCGAATTTCTGATTAGTAACATGCAAGCAATAATTTCTGCATTCAGATTGGTTAAAAACATGCCAATTAATTAATCCCAAATCAGTGGAATTTCACCATTGCCACGCTAAACCACATTCAATTTGCTTTTACCACAACATTAAAGATAATGAGAGAAATCTTTGCTAAGATTTGTTGACAACTGAAATTGAAAGTGCACGGGCTGCATTATGCAAATGAGCTACTTGTACGCGTCAGACTTTCTATTAAAAAACTCTTACAAACTCGCTCAGCATGCATGTAGAAACAATACGAAAGAAAAAATGTTTGGGAAAAGAGTAATGACGCGTACTCGTTGTCGACAAGAGTACAGACACAAAACAAACATATTTCGATTTTTATATTTTTTACCACAATATCAACATCAAAGAAGAACTTTTTTCAGAGCGCGAGCTGAAAAAGGCATTGCGCGACACATTGACTCGAGCAGCGTGGTTGGGACCTAGTAATTTTTGATTGGTTCGTTTTGAACATGGGCACGCAAGTTTTCCTGGACTCTCGTTTCGTTCGCCCGGGTTCAGCCCCTATAAGGGGCGGGAAGAAAGGAGACTTCAGGGACTGGACCATGGCCAACAATGCTGGATCCTTCCGGAAAAAAAAGGATAGGGTACTAGTCCTATAAGCAACAAAACAAGAAATCGCTCTCTCAGCATCTGCTGAGTTTCCTGGCCCTATCTTTTGATTTTCTTCATTTTATTCATTGGCCGAACGGCTGATATAGGGAAAGAAAAAAATGAATTTCAGTTGCATATCAACTTCCAGCAACTCCTTATATCTTTTTGACAATGTTATGACGAAATCCATTGTCAATAACAGGACAGGCACATTAAAAACTGACATCAATTTCTTTTTTACGATAACAAACTGTCAAATTGTCCGCTCTTATAATTTCATGTGTCTGTCCGCTTATTGACAATAAAAATTAGCCAATGGGCGCGCGAGGATTTCTGCGGTTATCGTAAAAAAATCTATTGATCGGCGCGCGCAGGGCAGGGGATACCTCCATAGCTGGTAATTGGTCACGTTACAACTTGTGTGACATTGTGACAAAGGCTACAAAGTGTAACATGCGTGGCATCAACGGATCCCGA
>JAHPZR010025313.1:0-7500 GCA_019787425.1 Platygyra sinensis
GAGGGTTACAAGAATGAACAAGCAATGGATGCTCATCGTCACAAGCCTAACTCAACCTAGTGGAAGAGAGAGGGTCACAAGAATGAACAAGCAATGGATGCTCATCGTCACAAGCCTAACTCAACCTTGTTTGTAAGAAGACATGATAATTTCTGATAAGTTTTCGATAATCGAAAGGAGTAGTAAAAGATCTGCCAAGTAAAAAAAGTATATGGTCATAATAATAATACCTGTAATACTGGTATATACAACACACAAAAACACTAATAAAGAGAACAAATATTTATTCATACATTTTGAGAACCCAAGCCCACACAAAACAGCTGATGATCAGTTTCATTTCGACCAGTGAACCTTTATCCATGTTAGTCTGTCCTGACAAATTGATCAGGAGCAATCTCAAGCAAAGGCCTATATTCACTCAGAGGGACATAAAATCTACACTATAACAGTGCTCATGATGCCAATAATTAAACATAACGTATAAGAAATGAATGATACATGTAAAACTGTAGTGAACCGGCATAGCTATAAGACAGCAAAATAAAATAAGATCTGGCCAGACAAACTTCGTGCCCTGCCAAAATTTCACCTGAACAGGCCAATGAGCTGTGAGAATTGTGAATTGAAGGAATGCACAACAGTTGATTTCAAATACCATCTGTGCGTATTAAACATCCAGAACATCTTCCAACAAATTCAGACATTTGCCAGTCAGTGTGCCAGTCTTATTTGGAATGAAAACACGAAATTGTCAATGTGCTTAAGGTTGTACATTTTATTTTTTGGCACATGTTTCTTCTCTACAGCCTGGAGTTCTTGAAAAACATTATCTGAATTAATCAAACTTTTACCGTAAAAGTACAGGATAAAGTCTTACCTTTTGTTTGCAGCTCTGGTTGGAGAATCGTTGCCGAGTCTCGAACCGAGAGCAGGGAGCCGGCCGACCGACACCACGACAAATCTGTGAATGAAAATACTGCTGTTAGCTCATTCAATTCTACCCTGCTGTTGAAGTTCATCACTAGAACCTCAGCATGCAGATAACAAAACAATGGAAAATTAATCTTACATGTAAATGAGGAAGATACAGAATATATTCGCTCAAAATGGCGCTTGATCCCCGGGGGGGGGGGGTACTTGACCCATGTTTTGGTACAGGGGTGCCGCCGGGGGTTTGAAATCCTGACCCTGTTTAGGACAAAAATACGCTAAAAACCCTACCCTGTGTAGGACAACAACCTCCATTTTAAGACCCTGTTTAGGACAAGCGACAAAATGCACGCTCTCTGGTTTTACAGGAATTTTCTCTCTTTAATAAGTCATTCAAATCGGAGAAATCATGCTCGATATGTCTAAAACCAAGTTGTTGAGTCTCTACACTTAAACTAAACAAAAAGCCGTCAAAAATTAGTTAGCGTAGCAAAATGTCGTCATTGCATCTATAGAAAGCTGATTTTTTAATACCAAATCAAAGAGGAATGATTTCTTCAATTCTTGTATAATGAATAAGTGGAACTTATTTTTGAGGTTAATTTTATTTACAGAGAAAAATATCCCTAAACAATATATATACCAGGGGGATCCCTCATGTCTGCGCGACACAGTGACATCTTTCTTCCATCGCGTAATCCAAGACAAAGAAACTAGACCTACCATATGTCGGTTTAATCAGTTGATATTGCGTAAATAAGAAAATAAAAAAAAAAATGCGTCGCTTTTCTGCCGCTCGATCGCATGCTCTTTCAACTTCTCGCAGGCTCCGGGTCGCACGCTAAGAAAAGAAAGAGACTGCTTGCAGTCTGGGTTAAAATCTCTCGGCTCGTAATACCATACCCTCTTTAGGACAGGTTCTAACCTGTTTAGGACAGAGGCAAGTCGAATTGTATACCCTGTTTAGGACGGCGAGGCCAAAAAACCATACCCTATCCAGCTGCACGTCCCCGTATAGCCCAAATAAGGGAGTACCCCCCTCCCCCCGGGGCTTGATCTTGCATAAATCCCGCGTGTGATCCAAAAAATCGGTTTTTCCCGCCAACGCGATCACTTTAGCCAGCGGTCATCACTTTGTCATCACCGAGGGACTGGTGGAGGGGTTCATTCTCAGTCGTGTTCCTTCAGCCAGCTCCTTCTGCTTGAAATGCTAGAGGAAAAGTATTTCCCAGCCAGGTCGGCTTGAAATGCTTGAAAAAGTCAGTAATTCCCAGCAGAGGCCACGTTTATGAGCTCAGGCTCATACGTAATATTGCTGAGTTTGTTTGATATTTTTCACAGTATAAGCAAACTTATATCAATTAGATCTGGTCTCTCGGCTGTTGCAAAGTGAAAATAATACTGCAGTGACTTATCTTATGAATAACATTGCGAGCTAGCGCTGAGCAGTTCTGCCACCAACATGCACGACATTTCGAACAGGCGACAGTTTGAACTGCAGCAATTTTACGCGAATTCTTGCTGCTTGCGGTAAGATTCTTAAGTTCCTCCGGCATCTTGCGATAAGATTTTCAACTTTCTCCCGCTTCTTACCATTAGACTTTCAACTTCTTGCATTTCAATTGTTCTTGCAAGTAAACCGCAAAAATACGACATTTTTATTTCTTGCAGCGGCTTGCGTGTTCTTTCGCGTGCATCTTTTTTAGGATTGTACTGGCTGAAAATCCGCAAAACATTCGAGCAATAATGGCAAAGATAAAGCTAGTTACCAAATAAAACTCGTTCCACGGTAATATTTGTATTAAAGGTAAGAAAAATTTATCGAGATTTATGCTCTCAAATTGACCCTTGAGAGAGAAAATTGGAGATAAAGTAATCCATGTTTCAAATAAAAGTGACATTTTGTGTTAGTTGAAAGCACAGTAAAACACGCGTTAAGCATTTTTACAAGGTTTGACATTAAATTTCTCGAGAATGCTTGAGAAATGTACTAAAGGGAGTTGTTTTAAAACCCTTTATTGCTGTGAGTAGATTTTTGGTAAATAATTTTTGACTTGCTGCTCGAATTTTGCGCGTGAACCCTCTTAGGCTTTAAAACATCATAATAAATCCAACTCATTCTCGTTTAAATAAGAGGGGGATTTTTACCAGGTTTGGGGGGAGGAGGCTTATTATCGAAGGTAATATGTCGTTTACAGGAAGATAGGGATATAACTAGCGGAGAAGGGATCAAGAAATAAGCGGGAGAGCTCATAAGCGGTAGTTTCAGGAATATATCGGTCTTCCCAAGCTAGACACATTATAGAAAAGAGACAAAGCAGTAAAGAGTTAATTAAAAATTTGTTTAATTAATATTTTAATTTGAAGCACTACTTGATCCAAATACGTCAAGTCATCTTTGAGGCGTTCTTACCAACTAGGTCTTAACAGGAGGTGAGGTGAAGAAAAAAAAGAATTTCTGAAACATAATGATTCATTTTCATTCATTTCATTTTCATTTTATAGTAAGCAAGTAAAAAAAATGATTTTGAGACAATTTCGAAAACCGATTGGAATTTCAATTACGCAAGTGTTCAGTCTCACTTCCGTATCGCTAGAAATTATCGCACGTTTATATTATTTCAAGTCCCTCCGTTGCAAGCTCCTCATATATTTTTCTGTGAGTGCATGTATACCATTTTTTGCTGATTTTGCAAGTTTTTATAAACAACGAGATGTGAAACATCTCGCTTGTTACAGACCATGTGCGTTGAAAACGGAAACATTCTCCGACGATGATTCAACTGTCCTCATCTTCAGATGTCCTTAAAAAGCAGCTGGAAAACGAACAACTCTTAAAATTCGGCGTCTCAAAACAAAACTTATTTTGGCAAAAAATAGTCAAAACTTATAATACTTATCTCCTGACATATCGGTACCGACCAAAAAAATTAAACGGTTGGTTTAGCGTCAAAGTAATTAATGCGTAAGTTTTTTGTCTACTGAAAAGAATATTCGAATTCTTAACCCAAGTGCGTGCCTTCTTCCACTTCCTGAAAGCGCAAACGGGTAAAATGACTAAAACAAAGAGAGTCTGTTATAAAACAACAGCAACTGGGCAGCTATCTCGCAATGTGCTTATTAGCCATGCATACAGCCATACAGTCAAATTATCCGTTTTATGAATACATTTTAATGCAAAAAATTTAGTTGCTATTAAATTCGTTGGCAAATTAAAGATATTCTTAGGATGAGAAAATAGTAGACTTGGCGATTATTGATCGTTAGAACGGGGCTTAAGGACTTTCTGGCGACAATTTTCCTGTCATTAAATATTTTTTCTTAATTCTTACTGCTGTCAGATAATGAATTACTTATGTCACAAATGCAAAATTAAAAATTTTGGGGCCCCGACTTCGCTTCAGAAATAAAGCGTCTGGAAAACTATCCTGATTTTGATAAATTGGCGTACGTAATTCAGTATGGTCTACAGTGGTTTATTGCGAAAAATAGCGAAGGTGAGTCAACAAAAGCAAACGATCTTAGTTATAATTTGTATTTGGGTCTGTTGCGTAAATAATTCGAATTGTTAGCGACATTTTCACAAAACTTAACCCGTCGTGAGTACGGGTGAACGAAGAGTAAAAACGAATGGTCCATTTTGGAAAATAAAAACCTCAAACCTCAAGGCGATAGATTTTCTTCTTATTTTCCCTGAGACATACAAAACAGCGGAGAAAACAATTCATTACAAGAAGAGAGAGATCACCAAACGTCAAGGATCGTTAAATCCAGGCAAAGCTATAGCAGTATCGGCCATCTGCCTTATCATTGTTCATTTCATTATTTGGAGCGTGCTCTCATGCATAATTTGGCGTGTGACATTGCGTGCGCAGTAAGGATGCGCAGAAGAAATTAGCACGAACGTCCTTAAAAGGTGCTCGCACACTTGCTAACCGCCAAAACGAACTGGTTCAGTTTCCTAAAGTTTGCAAGATGCACAAAACAATGATGTTTGGACTTATCTTTCTCATCACATTTCTCGCGATAAAAGAAGGCACTGAGGCAGCGATCACTTGCACTCCCAGTCTGAAACACACACCGGTAAATTCCTATGATGATAAGTTAATTAACGAATACTTTTCCATCTTTATTTGAAAGTTAATGGGTAAAGTGGATCAGATTTGAATATGAAGCACATCGCTCAATTTAAATGGCCTAACAAATGAAAACTTGCTCTTGGCAGACAAATAACATTGCAAAAAGCAACACTTCTAGCTAGTAGAATTGTTTTTACCATTTCGTAATTGTTTCGTTTCAATTTGTCTCATGACGCCTTTGTTTAAGTTCCTTTTGTCTTATTCCTCGGTTTTCTTTTTGCAGCATTGTCAGTCAAAAAAATGTCAAAAATGTCAAATATTTGTTTATGGTGGTCATGCACTTAGCTTCACCTAGCTAGTTCACAGGCATGCCACTCAAACTGAAGGAAACAAATATTTAAAATGAACATAACAAGCTTAAAAATCCCAACTGGCGGGAGGCAGACCAGTTGGCTATTTACAAGCATAACCGAGGAGTTGAACTAGGGTCCACCGAGAAACAACCTCAAAAGCCTCAAAAGGTGTTCAAGAGACGAGTCTGTGTAACCGCTCGACGATTGAACTGCGAACAACTCCTGCAAGACGAGAACGTGTTCATGAACCCAAGAGTTCAGCAAACCGCTTCCCAATAAAAATTTGAAAACACTATAACGTTCTGTAAACATTATGTAGCCTCAGATAAAGTGCGAGGAAAAAATTGACTTATTTCTAATCTTCAGAGCAAATTGTTAATAAATTAAGAATTAAAATTTCAGTTTCTTTTAAAAACTTCGCTGCTTGTGCACTGTCGATTATTTATTCAGTTGTGGTTGGAGTGAACTGTTGAGAGCGTGCTCGGTCTCGCACTGAAACACTTACCTTGCGAAAGTTCAAGTGCCGTATGAGGACATCAACAGAAGATTTAGAATTAAGATAATTTAAACGACTTGTTTTATTGTCAACACCCTATCGTTGGTGAAAAATAGTATAAATTAAAGGTTATTGTCTCTCGTTTAAGTGAAGACAAGAGAAAAATTAAAGTTTGTGACAACAGCAACAGCTGCACTTTTTAACCAATTCACGCAATAAAAAAAGTTCCCATATTTCTTGATTTCAGTTGATAAAATATCTTTTATGAATTACAGGTTTACAAAACCGAATGCAATATGGGCTGGTATATATCAGATCTGATTCAAGGAGATGACGATATTTACTGCTTTCTGAAAGCAAATGTTCGCTCTCATTTTACGAGTTTCACTTAGTAAATGCAAAATAAACCGATAAACATGTTGGCTCGCTATGACTTTCTACGACAGTTAACTGAACGTCATAGTAAAGGGAAATCCCAAATTACCTTTTTGAGTCTAATGCGCTTGCGCACTAGACTCTATGCATTACTGAAAACCTGTTAGCAATCCCAAGGGACCACTTCGGGGTCGATATTTAATCGCGGGAATGAGGCGAACATGCGGGATCGCCCTTTATGGCCATCGTAATCCAATCAGGAAGGTAGGATCTTCGTAACCTAGCAACGGTCGATCCGATCACGAGCACGCGTTTTCGCGAAGGCTGCGGTTGTTTACCATTTACATGGGGAAACCGGTTGGTCGATGGTTTGTGCAAATGGAAAGTAAAATTCCCAGTTGAAAATTTCCGTTTGAGAAAGCGTGTACCATTTGAACAACAGACCCAACTTATCGAAAGAGGCGAGGACGAGTTTGGACATCTTCAAAATGGCGGCTGAGCTCGTCTTATTGAGCGAGGCTCTAGCTGCCTCAATTGACGAGGGACTACTTCTCGATCATGAGGAAGACGAGGAATTCTAAGTAATAGCGGCCACTTCAGCTTTCATGAAGAGAGAGCTGAAGAGAAATGTTGGGTTTTGCGAGGTTGTGGTGTCTTCTTATTCAATCGAGGAGTTTAGATCGCACTTCCGTATGACAAAAACCACTTTCGAAGTTCTTGCACGAGAGTTGGCAGCTAAAGGTGCAATCCCACAGGAAATCGTTTTGGAAGAAAGACGCCAAGAAAACCAATTCCATTACAGAAGCTATGTTGACGCATCTCACGTGACGGAGATCAAAAAATTGGCGTATGGCCTGGAACTGGTTTCGAATGGCAAATGGTAAGCACATTTTCGGTTCGGATACTCCGTTTGGGAATTTTGGACTACCTCTCGAGACGTTCCGTTTATTTTGGAAAATTTCCGTTCGGGCAAACCAAAACGGTCTTACCATTTACATCCCAACCGAAATCGGTAAATGGTAAACAACCTGCGTTTTCCTTGGCACCGTCGTACATGTTGTAGTGGGAGCTAGAAGCGGGAGCTAGAAGCTTAACGGTAAGTGGAATTGTTAAGTAATTTCTAGCATGTGGCAGGTAACATCACAGCTTTTAAAGAGTAGCGTTCACGGTGGTTTGACTCTTTCAAAAATGAGGGCCGAGCCGTAGGGCGGTTGATTGAACCGCATGTGCGTTGGTTGTTTACCAAACAGTGGTCCCTAATTAA
>JAHPZR010025313.1:10000-13131 GCA_019787425.1 Platygyra sinensis
CAAAACAGTGTGCACAGATGCACTTTTTATTTGTATAATCATGGTGATGCAGTAGAAAAAAAAGCTTCACATGTACTTCCCCTAAAGAACTTGTTGGCAGTAGAAACATATGGTGGCTACCGGCGACCAATCTGTGATAATGATTTGTTCCCTTTTTGTGCCAGGTACTTTGCCATTTTTTGCGTTGTCTTTCCCCTTTCTGGTAATAAAAAGCCACCACCTGCAAAAAGTGTTGGGAGGCCTTTTCACAATGAAAGCAATCCAGCAATTACTTTTGTGCCTGATCCTATCAATATTGTGGTAGAAAGTGGCATTTCGGTTGAAAGCAGGCCAGCAATATAATTATAACGTCTGTACCTGATCCTGGTAGTTTATCAAAAAATATATTAAATCAATTTGGATTTCAGCCACTAGATGTTGGTGGTTTAGGTGACTGTTTTTTTAGAGCTGTGTCTCATCAGTTATATGAAGATCCAAACAGTCATGTTTACATACGAATGTCTGGTGTTGAATATATGAAAGATAATCCTGAGAGATTTATTGAGAGCAATACAGAAAACTGCTGGATTGAATATCTTAGTAATATGGCTAAGCAAGGTACATGGGCTCATGGACTCATTATCCAAGCTGTTGCAGACAAATTTCATTTGAAAAT
Source organism: Platygyra sinensis (assembly GCA_019787425.1). NCBI lineage: Eukaryota > Metazoa > Cnidaria > Anthozoa > Scleractinia > Merulinidae > Platygyra > Platygyra sinensis. The sequence continues at coordinate 10,656 of JAHPZR010025313.1, forward strand.
TCATATTGTAGAGACAAATCCTGGTTTCGCTGAGTTCAGTGTGATACAAGCAGTAAATCCTTCTTGTGAATTAAGACTTATTTATTTGGGCCATGTGGGTGAATACCATTATGTTTCATCAGTTCCACTTGACCAATGCCCAGACAATTTAAATAAAAAACACCCACATTAGCAGTTACTAAAAGACCTGTTCGCAGTCAAAACATGCTGCCTATTAGTTCTGTACTTGATCCTTTTAGTATATTGAACAACAGATTCAATAAAATTGGATTTCGGCCACTGGATGTTGGTGGTTTAGGTGACTGTTTTTTTAGAGCTGTGTCTCATCAGTTATATGGAGATCCAAACGGTCATGTTTACATACGAATGTCTGGTGTTGAATACATGAAAGATAATCCTGAGAGATTTATTGAAAGCAATACAGAAAACTGCTGGATTGAATATCTTAGTAATATGGCTAAACAAGGTACATGGGCTGATGGACTCATTATCCAAGCTGTTGCAGACAAATTTCATTTGAAAATTCATATTGTAGAGACAAATCCTGGTTTTGCCGAGTTTAATGTGATACAAGCAGTAAATCGTTCTTGTGAACCAAGACTTATTTATTTGGGCCATGTGGGTGAATACCATTATGTTTCATCAGTTCCACTTGTCCAATACGCAGACACATTTGATGGCCAGGCTAGTATGAGTACCACAGGGAAGTGCAAAAAACGAAAATTGAATGACAACATAAGGCAAAAGCGAAACAAATTTATGAAAGAACTCATGAGAAGGAAACGAGAAGTGACAAGTCAACAGACTCAGACCTTGAAGAAAAACAAAGTTAAAAGTCAGAAGAAACCAGAAAAACCAGAACAGTCAACTATTTCAAATTATAATAACAATCAAATCATACATCAGTTGATTTTCAAGTTTCAAGATATTGTATCCAAAGGTCCAGTTTACATTTGCCCTTGTTGTGACCAGTATAAATGGTATTCTTTGTTTTCATGTGACGTCATCATTTTCCAAAATTACAAATTAGCAATCCTACTAGCGTTTTAGAGTCATCAGACATAAGACCTTATCAAAACTTGGCGTTTTACGACGTTTAAGCGTGATAGGTCTCCTCATTTTCTTATAGAGGACATTTGAATTTCCAAGTTTAAGCGTTGCGTGACATTAAATGGCGGTCCGAGAAGGATCACGCGGAGGTCAAAAGAGCAGTTATCGCTTACGTTTTTGGTAACTGAACAGTTCTTGCACTAGAAGAAGTATTACTTTCGATGTCTCAGAACTCTAGAGTGTTAATTTTTCGTTTCAGTGGCAAAACTCAATGACAAATGTTTCTGTTGGTGTCCGGCCGCCATGCGGAGGGGCACCAACATGGCGTCTCCATACAAAACTCTCTAAATTTAGGTGACACTGTTTACCGAATAACGCGGTAATGAAAAACCGCACAGACCTAAATCTCGGTGATGTGTCTTGTTTATCAATTATCTGTCATATACCTGATTCTTGACTTAATTTATTTAACGGTTAAGATTTTTATTTTCGGTGCAAACCACCAATAAGCACAGTGTATCTTCAACTGTATCAATCAGAGCATCTAATCCTAGCATTACCAAATATCTGCTCAATACAAAAAGTGAGGGCAATGTTGAATGGCTTTGTAAAACATGTTATAACTATTTTAAAAAAGACAAAGTACCACCTTGTGCTGCAGCAAATGGTATGCAATTCCCCCCTAAACCTCCATTTTTTGACTTGAATGAATTAGAATGTAGGCTACTAGCTCCACGCTTAGCATTTCAAAAGCTTATGGAAGCTCCAAGAGGGCAACAGCTTAAAATCCAAGGGAATATAGTTAATGTCCCTGCTGACGTTGCAAGTACTGTTTCTTCGTTGCCAAGGTTGCCAAATGAGACTGGGACTATCAAGGTTAACTTAAAGCGAAAATTGCAGTACAAAAGTGCAGCATTATCCCTGAACATAATACCAGCTAAAGTACTACAAGCAGCAGTTTGGTTTGTGAATTCGCTACTTACACATACCCATAATCCTTTGCGTTGTTGGGGGTAACCATTAGAATAAATGTATGGTATCATGACAAAAATTAGTTCGGTGAGCTCGCAAAACCAGCTACTAATGCTTAAAAATGCACCAGTATTTACCAAAATCATGAAAGGAGAAATTTGTACTAGTTTATAACTAAATGTAGAGAATTTTTTTTTTGGCCATACATCGTCTTGCATTTTACAGACGATGTATGGACAAAAAAAATTTCTCTACATTTAGTTATAAAGTAGTACAAATTTCTCCTATCATGATTTTGGTAAATTCTGGTGCATTTTTAAGCATTAGTAGCTGGTTTTGCGAGCTCACCGAACTAATTTTTGTCATGATACCATACATTTCTTCTACTGGTTACCCCCCAACAATGCAAAGTATTATGGGTAATGTGCAAGTAGCGAATAACAAAAAACTCTGT
>JAHPZR010025315.1:0-7500 GCA_019787425.1 Platygyra sinensis
GCAGTGTTTTGAAAAGCAGCCGTTATGGCATCTTATTTGATCTGAGGTTTGGATTTAACCATGGTGTCGAGGACTACGCTGTTACAGTGGCCAATTCAACAATTGCAAATAACGCGCTCGGTGGCTGCTGGTTTTTTCCTTCCAGCTGCAGTTGGCCGGCTTATTATTCACTTCACAGACGCGTTCAACTTTCATTTGTGGGGAACAAGGTCGAGGGGAACCAAAATTTCGGTCTTTACATCCAGGGTCCAGAATGGTACGAGTTAACGGCTGTCTTAGCAAATAATGTGATTAAGAACAATAGTGGTTATGCACTGAAGGTGGCTTACTATGACTATAACTGTAACGATGATTATTCCTTTCGTGTCCATGTAAGAGTTATATCCAGTACTTTCATCAAGAACATAGGAGAACATACTGTTTTGGTTAACTACAATGTTTTACCCACAAAGCGGTACATTGTCTTCAACAATAACTCTTTTATTGATAACCGTGCCATCCAGTCATTTTCTAGCAGCTATGTCCGTACTAAAACACAAGCAGTGTTAGCCGTAAAAGAAGGGACAATCGAAGTGAAGCATAATTCTTTTGTTAATCCTTTGTTTCCTCATGAAATGGTAACTCTGCTTAAGGATCACGAGCGAGTCATTGAAGCCCGGGAAAACTGGTGGGGCTCAAGAGACGAATGCAAAGTAGAAGAAATGATTTTTCACTTTGGCGATCGAATCGAACTAGCACAGATTCAGTACTACCCATTTCTGGACTCTGTTCATTCTAACAACGTTAAGGTCCATAATGGTACCCGTCGTTCCTGTTTTCTTCGAGGGAACAAGTTAGGTGGATTACTAAATCAAACCGTCACCTTACCCAAAGACAGTGACACCTACCAAGTAGTCGGAGATGTCATAGTTCTACCCAATGGCATTCTTACCATTGAAGAAAACGTCACGTTGGAATTTCCATTGAAAGCCGTTTTCATTGTTTTTGGTCAGGTTGTCATCAAAGGAACAAACAGCAAGAGGGTAAAGTTTATTCCTAAGAAACCTTTGCAAAAGGAAATAAGACTCGTTGGCAGTCCTAACCCATGGGCTGGAATGCTTGAAATATGGTTCAATAACGGGTGGCTGCCGGTGTGTCTAACAAGATATCGCTATGAGTCCACTATAGTATGCAGGCAGTTGGGATATGAAGAGCTTGGTTACAGTTATCGTTACTCAAGTGAAAACGAGACCTTTCTCCATAATGTTCGATGTGACACAGATGAAAGTGCCAGTATCATGCATTGTAACAGGAACAACTGGATCGCTTCATCATTATGCTCCAGCTATGTCGCTTATATTCGTTGCAAAACTCCTTATTGGAGCGGCGTTCACTTGACGATAACACCAAAGAAAAGTGACATCAGAAATGTTAATATAGACTACGCAGGCTTCGCCTATAGAGACGACCTCAGCATCTCTGGCATTGCTCTAAGGATAGACCTCAATAAGCACAACATTAGTGGTGTCTTGGTGAATAATTCTGGCGGCATTGGCGTGCAAATGATGTATCCAGATCCCTTTAAAGTCTCACCTGACATCATGAGCTCCACAATAACCAGCATTGAGGAGTCTGGAATACTTCTGGAATCTCCTTTTCTAAACCTGGCGACCACAAATGTTGTGAACACCAAAGGCTACGGGTTTAAGTATTACTACAACTGGAACCCCTTAAACAACCATGTGTTCAAAATAGCAGACATGAGTGTGAAGAAGAACATCAACTTGTGTTCTGGAAATGATACTTTTATCGATGATTCTAGTGTAGTGTACTACCTGGTTGTGACAACAAAAAGCGGCCATGCCTGTGAAAAGGTGATCACAATTCCACCAGATTATAGCGTTGCAATGCAGTTAATTCATTATGATGTGCGATGGTATTCAGTTTTTCATGTCTACAGTGGAACAAACAAGACATCAAGCACTCTTTGGGATGTTCACTCGTTAAGCTGGCAAAGCCGTCCTGTCTGGAAAACAAGCTCAAGCTCGGTCCTTTTCGAAAGCTCAGACTACTACTACGGTTACTTTAGCACGGTGCACTTTGTACTGTTCCTCATCAAAGGTAAGTAAGCTTTTCTCGGCAGGCTTCGGTTCAATAGTTGTTAACTGTGTATTCAGGACACATTTGACGACAAATAAACGATTCGTCTTACTCACTTTAGTCATGGACTTAAAAAGGACAATGTATTTCCGGGCTTACTTACAAATTTAGAGCAATACAATTTTGCCTGAGGCCCTATGTAAGTGAACCCTTAAGAGAGTTCTTCAGCGAAAATGATTCCATGCCCGCACTTAATGTCCATTCGCATCAGATTTTAAATATTCATCAGTAGTGATTCAAATCAGGCCTTAATACCAAGCGTTCAAAAGCATCCACGTTAAACATAGTAGGCACGAGGGCCAGGGGGTCGTGGAAGGAGGGGGCTTGCAAGTCCTCTCCCCTTGGTTTCAGAATGTTTTTCAATTTGTTGGGCAAAACGCTGATGATTCGGGCAAAAGCAATCAGGAGAAAACATTCTGAAAGGTTGTCTCGGTGAGGCTTGTAGATTACTTTCTCTGATTTTTGACAAGTCAAAACGAAGTTATGGTCAAATGATATCAAGATTCAAGTATTCTGTATTAAAAAACCCTTATATCGTCTAAGTGTGTATCGTGAGAATCCACGGAACTGATAACAAAACAATGACAAAAGAATCAAAGCAAACGAAGAAAAATCCTTTTTAGTCGTGAAGAAAAGAGCCGTTTTAAATGGCTCCACAAAGAGTTCTCGTACAAGAAAGAAGTAACTGTTTCTTTTATAAGTTCCAGATTTTTTTTTGCTGTTGATAGAGGTCATAGACTATGAAAGTCTTCAAAATAAGTATGTTTGGAACGAAAGCAATTGGTATTGCAATTCGAGTCCGTTTGAACAACACTCAGACTTTCGGGCATTTTGTAATTTTTCTTTTCTGGCAATACCGTCACCAACTGCCTTCCTCCCCCCTTGGTCCGAAAGTGCCCCTACGCCTATGCGGTCAGAAAGCGGCATCGATGGCATCTTGACTAAATGCGTGCAGATACAAACAGCGAATTGCATGCCTGTGTATATGTTTTAACAACTGTTTCTCTTTTAATGATAGAAACGGACAAAACAAATCCGTGGTTGACAACGCCCAACCTGATCATTTCGAAAAGCAATTTTATCAGCAACGCTCATGGCGGAGTCTATTTGGGTGGTGAACACTCAGGACACGTTCAGATCCAAAGTTCAGTTGTACAAGACTCACCGGCAAATGGTCTAAAAACGGGATTTTCAAATGTTAAAAACCTGAACCTGTTTAACTGTTCCTTTATTGGAAATCGGTATGGGATTGTGCTTTCTTCCTTTTCGGGTAACGTTAGTATTGAAAACACCGACTTTTCAAATTCGACTTCCAATGCCCTTTACATAGTTTCGGATGGTGAGAAAACGGTCCATTTCCAAAACAGTAGCGTCATCCACACCAAGGGGTTTGGAATATATCTGAAAGGTTACTATGAAGACGCTAGCATTTTTGCAACCAACAGCTTTTTTGGATGGAACAAAGCTACCTCGATTTACTCAGATAGTCATTACGCCCGGCAAACAACTAGGACGCAAGCATCCTTTAAAAACTGTACATTTTCGATGAACCAAGGCCCTGTGATAAACATTGATGAATCACCGAAGTCTTTTTCCTGGGAATTTGAAGGTAACATTTTCACGAACAACACACAAAACTCCGTTATCTTGACGACACGATATACAGATTCTAGATATTCGCCTGGACTCGTCGTACGAAGAAATAAGTTCATATTTAACTCTGTCCCTGAGAAAGGAGTCATTTGTGTCAGAGGAGGCACACAGGAGTTGGTCATTGACGCTAACATCTTCGAAGGAAACCACGGAAAGTCGGTGTTTGTGGAAGAACAGTCTGTTTTTCGAGCTCCTGCCACAATTCAAAATAACTTATTCAAGGGTAATAACAATTCGAACGGAGGCGTTTTAGAGATTAGAAGAATGGAAAACGACGTTCTAATTCTAGACAACGTCTTTGAGTGGAACGAAGTTCTAAATGTGGTTCACCTTCATATTGAAAATTACTTATTTGCCCCCCAAAACTTGACTTTCACGAACAATTCACTTCAAAACAACTCAAACGCTTGGTCTTTCGGTTGTCAAGTTGAGATCTCAGGACTGAAGGAATTTAAAGTAATTTCAATACACCATAACAGATTTAACAGCAAAAGCTTTTCAAAGGAACTTTGCGTGAATATCACTGCAAACTCACACGCCAGCATTGTGAATGTGTCTTTAAATTTTTGGGGCTATGACAACGAGAATCAAATTAAGGAGAGAATTTATGATGCTGAAGACAATTACGACAGGACTTTGGCTGTTTTTATTCCATTTTTTGGCCGCACTGGAGAATTATTGCAAGGGTCAAACAAAAGCGATGGCTTCCACACATTTGCAAAGAGATATCTGGGTGGACGTATATCATCTAACGTTAACCTGTGGATTAAACTCAGCCCTTATATAGTAATTTCCGATATTACTGTTTTGCCGGACGCCGAACTAACAATTCACCCGGGCGTCGAATTACAATTTAGCAATGGTGTCGGTATGTTGATTCTTGGTGCACTCTTTGTGCTGGGAAATAAGAATAATCCTGTAACATTCTCTCTGTTCAAGAGAAGTCAAACGGAAATATCGATCCCCGTTCGTTTGGTGGGAGGCACATTTCCCTGGCAAGGGCGTTTGGAAGTATTACATAAAGGAAATTGGATCCCAGTGTGTGTGAACAAAAGCATGCCATTTGGAAGAAATAACGCTAAAGTGATATGTGGACAACTTGGGTATCAGGCACCGTCGTCCGTAAGTTATGTCGTTCATTCATCTACAAGTGTAAGGTCACTTTGTGCAATTTTAAGTTGCAATGGAAATGAAGCAGAGATTAACGAATGTCAGTTATCTTTTCTTAATCTCAGTCGCAATGCGACGCGACAAGTTGCCTTAGACTGCAAAGGAGGAACGCCCTGGGGAAATTTAAGGTTCCTTCGCGAATTTCGGAACACTTCTTACCCAATAACATCAAAACTTCAGCATTTGAAAATCGAGCACTGTGGTGAAAAACATGGCAAGAAGGTGGCTGCTATTGAAATGATTCAGAGCTTTCCCGAGATGAATCAAGTGTCTATTTTGAATTGCACAGCAGGTGGTGCCAAAGTTTTGTTTCCAGAGAGAGAAGTGTACATGAGCGAAATGTTCTTGGTCAATACCGGTGGCTATGGAGGCGCAATGTTGATAACTAAACGGAATTTTACCCTAGAGAAAGTAACGTCGATGAACAACACACGTGGGTTGAGATTTCATGAGCTGGATGGTCATTGGTTGGAGGGTGTTTCCTACGGACAAGTGTTTTTGTGCGATCCAGCAGCATCAAATGTCATTATCAAGGATCGAGATTTATTCCTATATGTTTTTCCACCATCCGTAAGGTATCTAAACCTGGTGTTGCAATGTCATGTGGAAGTTAAAACTGTGAAAGATGCAGGTTTTGCTCTTCAGCTGCTGGTAATGAAGAATGTTAGGTTTATTACGATTGATAATCCTTCGAAAAGGAGCATCATAAAGTTTTCCTCTAGGGACGTAGGACCGATGTCAAGACGTCGACTGATTCCGTGGAATGCTATCACAGTTTATTTTGAGGGTTCGTACTCTAGCGAAGTGCTTTTACAAGTACAACGAGTTGAATTAAAAGGTAAGTATACCGTTTGTTGTGCTAGCAATTATATAGTTTACAAAGCCAATTTTCTACGATGACCATCATAATCAGATTAATAATACAATTAGAGACAGCAGCTATATTGGTTCTCTTATTTCCACACCAACATAATAAGTGAACATTTGCGTGTAATCATTCCTATTATCGCTAAATTTGAAGCACTGAACAAGGTATAGTTTACCAGTTAATTGTAGAAAGAAATATGTAGCTTCCTTAGTCAGTAGTATAAGTTATTATTATTATTATTATTTATTATTATTATTATTATTATTATTATTATTATTATTGTTATTGTTGTATTTTTTTAAACTATTTTTAATTTGTTCTTAGCCATGTTTTATGAAACATTTTTGTTACTGTTAACGAAGTTCTTATACCAGATTATTATTTGGAATGTTTTTTTTTTAAATTATTATCATTATTATTGTGAGTATTTTACTGAATATATAGTAAGAGATTTTGATGGAATTGGAGATAAACAACTGAAATATACTGTACTTATTTTAAAAAAGTAGCAGTAGATCATATATTGTAAATTGTAAATTTAAGATTGTTGAAGGATTTGTTAATAAAGGATTATTATAAAAAAAATTATTATTGTTATTATTACTATTATTATTATTATTACTATCACTATCACTATTATTTGTATTATTGACTATTATTATTATTGTTATTATTATTATTTTTATTATTACTATCATTATTATTACTATTATTTACTACTATTATTATTATACTATTATTATTATTACTATTATTATTATGTAAATAAAGTTGAATTATTATTATTAATTAAAAAAAATATTATTATAATCATTATTATTATAATTATTATTATTATTATTATTATTATTATTATTATTACTATCACAATTATTGGTATTATTGACTATTATTATTATTGTTGTTATTATTATTATTATTATTATTATTATTATTATTATTATTATTATTATTGTTATTATTTTTATTGCTAATAATCTCAGATAGAATCTGGTTTTCATTGGTTCCGGACAAGAACCAGTTGTCTAAGGAAACCAAGAAGCGTCCTTCATTTTGCTTTCCTCTTCTGCTTACATCTCGAGCACTTTCCTAATAATCCTTGCCGATCCCAACAATACAGATCTCTGAATCAGTTCAATGGATGTGTCTACACCTATGGTCCTCAGATTTTCTTTTAAACTCAGTGGTATTGTTCCCAACGCCCCTACCACTGTGGGTGTCACCTTTGTTCTTACTCCTCACATCTTTCGGACTTCTCACACAAGGTCTTGATATTTTTCTACTTTCTCATCTTCTTTTGCTCTCACTCTTCCATCTTCCGGGATTGCCACGTGTATGATTTGGCAGTTCTCACTTTTGTCAATAATTAACAAATCCGGTCTCCAAGCCTCGATCCCATGGTCTCTCCGTACACTTAAGTCCCCGAGCATCTTGTAACCCTCATTTTCAAGTACACTGTCCGGGCCATGGTCAAACCACCTCGCACTTCGCTCAAACCCATATTTTTCTGACAGGTCCCAGTGAACCGCCCTAGCTACATTGTCATGCCTCTTTTGCACCAGTTTCGGGTACACATTTACAATTTGGCTGATGGTCTCATTGTTTTGTTTAAACATTTTACATTTTAGATCTTCCTGTGACCTGTCGATCGTTGATTTTACGTAATTTGT
>JAHPZR010025315.1:12500-24120 GCA_019787425.1 Platygyra sinensis
GATTATGACGCGCGGGAAACGTATACTATGTAAGTCGAGTGGACGACTGGTTTTGGTTTCGCTTCTCTGATTGGGTGAAAAAAGTGGTTTATAATTTCCAGCTGAATCATAGTGAAAGAAGTTAAATCCACAGGCTCCCTTGATCATTTTTATGTTGAAATTTGTCATCACTGATGTGGAAGAGTGATGCTGAATAACTTCAAACCATTGAATAGGGAAGTACCTTAATGCATCAGCTTACATTATTTCCGCGTCTTTTTTACGCGAATACGCGTATGCTAACCAAAACACAACAGCGAAACAAAGAAAAACTTCACGAAGAAAAACAATTGAAAAGAGAAACACTCAGACAAAAGCCCCGATTTCTTTGTTTCTTTTTTTCCAGTTTCCTGCCCTCCGGAATGGATAAAAGACATCGAGCTATGTTTTTTGTACAAAGGAGGCTCCATCCGTTTTGCAGAAGCCAAGACGTATTGTGAGGTAAGTAGGTCGAGTCGCATAATTTAAATCAACATTAGGGTGGTGGCGTCTAAATACAAAGGTTTTTGCGCCAGGTTAGGACCACGCCGAAGGAGTAGATCTTTTTAAGAGCTATTAGAATCCCGCAAAGAAAAATTGGGGTAGCCATGCATTTTTTCGAGATAATTAGCCTTGAATCTCAACAATACTGCTGACATCAGCACTTTTCTGAAAAAAAAGGAAAGGATATTTCTTCATAGATGGCCGCAGAACTCACCTTTACATACAGTAAAGCAAACATATTTATATGTCTTGAAACTGCATGGTAAATGGTAACCTTAAAACCATTCTTGATATGTTTATAGTACCAAAATCGTTGCAACAGCGCTTTTAGCGTCTCTGACAGCCTTTCTCTGTTCAGCTAAAATAAAGACGAAATACCTTTTGCTCACAGCCAGAAACTAATTACGTGTTGAATTGTCCTGCCGCTTTCATTTCGTAACTTAATATGTAGTATAATATCTTTCCTGGAACCTTTCACGATGCCGGTCACATTTTCTTATCCTGTCACCTGCCCAGTAAGTAAAACTTTTGCGTATCTCGCGCTTTTTGGGGGGCGCACTACGCCATCTGCAGGTGCACGTTTGCAGTTGGACTTAAGTATAAGTTTTGACAAATAACAACTATTTTTTTTTTAGCTGAAAGACGTCAACAGTTAGTGGTTAGGGATTTGCTGCTATTCTAGTATTCTTGGTTTAAGTACAGGCTTACTAAATAGGATTTGGTCACAGTAGGAAAATTGTGCACTTTTGTTCGTGTATTTGGTAGCTAGTTAATTGCGTCAGTGGCAGTGCCAACCCTAGCACTGTCCTTAAGGGCCCATTAACCGATTCATGAGCGCGCTGGCGGGCGTTGCCAAGGAGATGAAATTTCACTTGCGTTACCTTGAGCGAGGAAAAATTACACAGCTGAGCAACCTACAAATTCCGTTACACTTTCCTTGGTGTTTAATATAATTCAAAGTAAAAAAAGTACAAGCAAAAAGAAAAAAAAAAAAGGGGGGGGGGGGAGGGAATAGGAAAACCAACGCAAAAGAATAAGGGAAACCATCTCTGTGTGGCTTTTCTGTGCTTCGTTTGATCTTATCTAACCGCTGGTGGGGTAACCGCCATGCATTGAATGCTAAATGCTAAATACTTACAGAATTTTAAAAAGCCTACGTCTAAATATTTAAAAGAGTTGTCAACCTTCCTAATGTTTCTCTTAAACAAATTTAGAGTTTCAATCATTCTCAAACAGCGCGGTAGCTTCGACCAAAATGAGAGGTCCCATATATCTTATTGAATTTCTTTCCAAATTTAATCGTTTCGAATCTTGGTAGTTCAAAGTTACTAATCCGTAAGTTATACTGAGTGTTCTTTAAATTAAATAAGTCAGAAATATTCACAGGTACGAGACTGAGCTTAACTTTAAACATAACGTAGCAATGTCTTCTAAACGCCCATTGTACGACGTCGGTAATTTGGAGCGGTCTAATTGTTCTTGATAGGACACTGATCTGGTGTTATACACAGCTCTTAGCGCTCGTTCCTGAATCCGCTCGAGCTTCCTCCGGTCCGATGCGTTTCAAAAGTGCCAGATTAGATGGCAATAAGTAAGATGGGACAGGCTTGTAACGTGATAGTTTAGCATTACAAGATATCAAGTTGCATAGCCGCACTGAGACCCTAACTTTTTGAGTGGCCTTAGTGTACAGTTCACTTACATGACTGGTAAAATTCAGTTTGTCATAGATTTGAACTCCTAAAAGCTTTATTTCCTCCATTTTCCCAATGACACGTCCATCTACGCAAGTACGTATATTGTCATAATCTGTGTCAACATTTCTCGGGTTAATCATATGTAGCTGGAACTTTTCTGGGGTTGACTGAGAGATACTTAGTTATTCTTGTACCAGGATAGAGCTTGCTTTCCTTGGATCTTGATGCTTTGCGCGACTTCTACATGCTTCTTCCCCATGACATAAATCTGATGGTCATCAGCGTACATACTTAGATTAGCCTTATTTATATAACATGACATGTCATTTTGGAACAAATTCCATAAGAGAGGGCCGAGCGACGAGCCCTGCGGACAACCAAATATTATCCTTTCCCAATCACTTGTCACTTCTTTTATTTTCACTCTGTTCAGCCTGTTATCGAAATATGATTTGAGAAGGTTAAGAGAATTTTGCCCATAGCCATAAGCCTCCAATTTCTTTACAATAAGAGAATGGCAAAGAGAGTCAAAAGCTTTACTCATAATTATATGTAGTCAGGATATAGACTAGTTCCTTTCTGTCAACGGCTGACTTCTAGTTTTTTTTTTTTTAATGCTGTTTTTTTTAAATGCTAAAGAAATGCGGTCTTTCACTAAATTCAGCTTCTTTGCGACGGGTCTCTGTTAAAGCCAACATTAGAAACATAGCTATGCATTACAAATTTTTCAATACTTGAAATTTTGTCAAAATCTGTTGTTTTCGAAATACAACGAAATCTATCTATAGCGTAATAAACATTAAAGTTATAATCAAGGGAAAAAGTCACGATGAAGTAAAGTTTTGGGAGCCTTTACAGTTTTTCAGAATGAGTCACATGACCATAGGTGTTGCCTGACGACGTCATCATTTAACAAATAGATTCCATGTTGCCGTCCGTCTGTTCGGTAATTGATCACAGATGACGTCAAAATGTGGTAAGAACAAAAAGTGGCACACGAGACGATAGCCGAGTGTGTCACTGATGTGACACTGATGTGAATATTTACAGATGTGAATAAACTGGAAAAGGTACACGGTAAATATCTTCATTATTCATGATGGGCGCAACTTGTTAATAAGTCGCTCTTTCAAAGGTTTTTGCAACACATTCATCTACAAAACTGACAACAACTGGCTCACATGCCACCATCGTTGACCATCTTACCGTGCGCTCAGTGAAGTTTCAGTTCATAGAATATAAATCTTGTTATAAATCTTTCACAGAGCTACGGTGGAAATATAATCGCCATGTTTTCGGTGGAAGACAAAAGACTGGTGGAAGATTTGAGACGAGAAGAATCAAGGACTTCCGAGGCTTTACCGCCTTCCCTGTGGACTATCCCAAGGGATTTTATATCAGAGGTGATATAAGTGTGAGAAATATCTGACTAATTAATACTTGTTGTTTTTATCATTATTTGTGCTGAATGATTGGTGAACTTGGAAAGTTAACATTAGGGGACTTAATTTAAGGTTTGAGTGCGAGTACGAGATCTAATACGAGATTGACTTTTCAGTTCTAGTTTGCAGGCTACACATTATTACGTCACACACCTATGTCATCTCATCGTAATCATACTCAATCTGTTACTCGTAGTTCAATTTAAAGGTGCCTATTAGCTTTTAGGATCTTTATTGATAATTTATGCTTCGAAGTCGCGAAATTCTTACGGACAACACATTTTGGAAGGTTGAACGCGTAAGAAGAGTTGAAACGGTAACCCAGGATTAAAAATCAACAGAAGCATTAATTTTCCTTCTATACGGTTATTTCGTCTTATGTTGGCAAACTTATGAAACTGCAAAGTTGTGAACGAAGATCCCTCTTGATTAAACGTTGGATCTTGCGGGAGATCCAATGAGCCAAACTTGAAAAGTAAAACTACGTTGTGTCATCCTTGTAGTAGTCTTTCACTTCTGACTGTTATATTATTTTTTTAAGTGATTTGAATTTATTTAAACTCAAAACTGAGAGATCCAACTCAGTTCCTGGAAGGTTTTAACCCGTGTCAATTTCTAATATTTGAGATGAAGCTAACCGATGTACATCTACATACATACATACATACTTTATTGTCACCTCCCCAATGGGGCTTTTCAGGAACAATTACTACACAATTAAAATTAGTCCACACATCTGCTTCTTACAAATAGGCAAATAAGTGTTAAGCCGTCCACCTAGGTCCAGCATTCATTACAGGGGAGGGAATAAAGAGTAAGAGAGAAAAACCTCCATAAAGTCTTTAGGTCTTACGCAATCCCGCCGAAGGTATCATTAAATCATTCGTAGCTTGTGAAACGACAATACGGTCTGGCAAAAGCCAATGGTATGGCCCTGATTTTCCTCCCTTGGAGAGGCCAGAGGGCTTAACATTCATTACCATTCTGCACGGAAACACTTCTACTTGACTTGAGTGTGCTCTGTTCTTGTTTTTTTTTATCCATGTCACTGTAGTATTATAATCATTTTAATGTAAGGCGCATTAGATCATATACCAATGTATTTTGCGCGCTATATAAATAATAAAGTTATGTTAAGTTATGTTACTTCAAGTAATTAAAGGAAAAGTAACTTTTCTGCATCCTCATCATTTTAAAGGTAAGGTTTAGAGATTAAAATCATCCTAACCTTCAAGCTTCTAAACTGTAGTATGTACAATTTTCACCCCAGTCAAATACGGACCACGGAGTGTGTTCTGTTCTTGATAGCCATGGAAATATTACAGAATCACAATGCGATGGTCTCCATCCATTCCTTTGTGTCAGGAGGCCAGGTAAAACATTCTTAAGTAATTTGTAAGTCGAGTAAGATAAAAGAAATGTCACACTTTCGGTCTAAATGAGTCAAAATTAATTAGTTTCGGAGGTGCGGTGGCCTCACGGTGAGCGAGCTTGTCTCCGGTTCTGATGGTCTGGGTTCGAGCCCTGGTTGCGACGTCAGTGTTGCTAAAACACAGGTCGCGGGTTAAGGGTAGAGGTCAACGGTGAGGTTCAAGGGTAAGGGTCAATTAACTCAAAAATCTTTTATTTTGTCTTGCCAGCTTGTGTAGCGGGCGTTATTCCAAGGCACAGAAAGAGAACAAACTCAAGAGCGAAGGGCGATTATAGAGAGCGATTATGATGACCCGTTCTGGAAATTGTCAAGAGCCACCTTAAGCCGTGAATAAAAATATAAAATTTGTCCTGTTTTTGTTAGGAGAAGTTATTGCAATTGATGAAGTAATTGTTGTATGAAAACAATTTGAAAGCCGAAACAAACAACATTTTACCCTTGACCCTCACCCTTGACCCGCAACCTTGACCCCCACTCTTGACCCTTGCCCTTGACCCGCAACCTGCGGCCGGAACATTGTGTTGTCATAAATGATGCGTTTTCGCTTATAGAAGACTGAAATGGGGGGAATGAAGAGATTGTTTGGAGTTATCAGCCGGCTCGTGGCAACTGGAATGAAGGGTCTCTATTTCCATTTGTTTTCCAACCAAAATTTCAGGGACTTCTGGTTAAATTGTCAGCAATGTACCTGCTATGTTCATTACCAACTTTACTGTGTATGGTGTGTTCAAAGTTTTCCTGCAATTTGTCCCAGGTATCTACTGACACAAAAAATCTTCTTTTGTCCTGGTAGTCATCCACTGTCCAAACAGCTGTTTCCATAATGGAGATTGCATAGGTGCCATATGTTTCTGTTATCCCGGCTGGACTGGAGAGGATTGTTCTCGGTTTCATTGCCACGACTTGCACAACTGTTCTGGTAACGGTGAATGTATGGGTCCTAACGTATGCAAGTGCCATCCCGCATATATGGTAGGTTCTTTTTTTTAAATAATCCGTTGATGGCAAAGATCTGGCAGTCGGATTACTAAATGTTATACTTCCTTGCGCGAAACTCAACGCACAATCAGACTCTATTCGAACTACAGTATTTGTTTGACCCACGAATTTAGGTGTTTAATCATCTGAATTAATAATGTATGTAATCTGGACACTACATCATTATTCGTTTATTCTTCTGCATGAAACTATTTGACACTCTACCAGCATACAGCTATTTCGACAAAGGTTGTCCCAATAAAGTGTAACAGCGTACGCGACAATGCCAATTGGTATTATGGGTTGTAAGCGTTGATCTTTGCTTGAAGGCGATTTAGCAACAAGGAAGGAGAAAGCATGAATACACGTGTTTGTGCTATTTCCATTCACCACGCTGAAACACCTTGAGGTTCACTCAAGCAACCGTGAAAATCATCATTATCCATAACAACTTTCGACATTGTCGCGTGAGGTTTTCCCCAAATGTGAGACAACCTTTCTCGAGAAAGCTGTATATTAACTAAGCTACAGTACTTTTCACTTGACAATACATCATGACGATACCAAAATGTAGTGCGATTTTAACATGGTCTATTTTGTTAAGGTCAAACTTTATTTCTTTGGGTATTGAACTTTTTTTGCATAGGGTCTTGGCTGCACATATTCCTTCTGCGAAAAGTATGAAAGTTGCTCTGAATGTGTGATAGATCCTTTCTGTGGATGGTGTGACAGTTCGCGTTCCTGCCTTGGAGGTTATGCCCAAGGGCCACCCAAAGGATGTCCCGACTGGTTCTACCATCACTGCTATACTGTAGGGGACAAGAGCCGCTGTTCAAGCAATATACCGGTAAGCGAGTGCATGTATTAATTTATGCATAGAAAAAATAGTCTGACGATCCTGTATCTTGGTTTGGGGGAAGGCCCTTAATCTTTCGTATTTCATTTTGACTCGCCAGAAAAGGTACCCTTTTCACGTGCTTTAATGACCGGCTGGTAGTATGAACAAATCGCTAAAAAAGAGAATGTATTAGTCAATTTTAAGCAGTGCTTAATAAATTTGGTGCACCTGTTGGAAATATTTTAATTGAAAGCACTTTTAAACAGACTGCTACACGCCCTTTTTTATACCTCTACTTGTGAAGTTCCCACCCTTTCATAATACCTGAAGCGTGAAAGGGGTACCCCTTTTGGACGGAGCCTCCCCGTATAGGCATGTAATTGTCGAGTAACGAATCACGCGTCAAATGGAACTTGGAAGTTTCAGCTAGAGAATTGAAACACTAATTCAACTGAACACATGATCATGGCCATTTTGGTACTCGTTTCAGATTGTGGACTGTGGAAGTAAACAGTGCAATTTTAGGGACGGAAGAGGAACTACTGAAGCATGTCAAAAATGCCGGGACCTCGACAAATGTTACAAGATCGAAGTAAGAAGTGTTATGTTATTCTCACTATTTTCTACTTAAGAAATAGAAAACATGTACCGTGTTTCTATCGAGTTATACAAACACGAGTGGAAGTTTGGGAGAACGAGAAATGTTGTGGGAACACGAGCCGCAGGCGAGTGTTTCCACAGCTTTTTCGAGTTCTCCCAAACTTTCACGAGTGTTTGTATAACTCGATAGAAACACGAAGTACATGTTTTCTATTTCTTTTAGAAAACACCACGACGAGAAAAAGGAAAACAACTTGTTAACTTTGGATATCAAAATGTAAATTCTCTCTGCTCGCACCATCACTACGTCAACAGCGCGCGCTAGTTCTGTGTCTCCATCGAGTTATACAAACACGATTTTTAACCAATCAGCACGCGTGCTTTCTTAGGACTGTTTTCTAAATAATTTTGTAAGATAGCGTGGCATAAGCACACTATCAAACGTGATGTATGTTAAGCATGTATCACAACAATGATACAAACAAATGGCCTGGGAAGGTAGCCTTTCTTCGCGAGATAAATTTATTTACTTGGCGATGATCTTAAGTAATTGATGCGTGTCCGAAAAACCTGGGATGTTCTATGAATCTATGAAATCAAAGAAGACAACAACAATTTTTGATAGGAGAAAAGGGGCAGGGGATGAAGTGGTCGAGTTGCTGATAGGATTCTTGCAGGATGACACGGATCTGGTGTTTGGCAATGAGAGAACCTGAACGATAAGAACATTATTAAGAAACAACAACCGGGTCCTAATCTCCAGGCCCTGAGAGGTCATAATCCTCTCCCTCCTTTCTGGGAGTCCCTGTATTCCCCCAGGCTACTGAGAGGTCCTAATCCTCAGACAGACAGACAGATATGTTTATTTGGAGTCTTATACAATAAGTAGTATATCGACAACAATTTCCAAATAACTAAAAATTACAAACAACAAAAAACAACAATGGCTGAAAAGTTATTAATTAATTACGTCTTAGCGTATTTACTTTTTGCCGTCTTCCCCTTTCCTTTTTTCAAAGCATTCGAATATATGCTTTGCTATTAGTTTTTGTATTTTAACATTTCCGCTAGGGGGATTTATTAGAAACATGAATATTCTGTTAGGTGACATTCTGCTTATTTTTATCATATATTCTTTTTCCAAATAGTCTAGTAACGAACATCGTTTTTCCTGGTAAGCAGGGCATATATGTAGAAAATGTTATTCGTCCTCCATTTCTATTTTACAAATCCTCTCTCTAGGGTCCTAATAAACTCCTTCTATCCGAAAGGCTACGATGGCTAACTCTGTTGATGTAAGTTCAAAGTAATTGAAATCAAATAAACATTGAATTAGCAGGAAGAAGGTGAATGTAGAGGCTGGAATGAGACTCGCTGTCCTGACGGTCAAGTTAGTGTGGACTATACTGACCCAGAGAGAAGCAGGAACGTGGAACTCGCTAAAAATGTGAAGTTTGTAGAGGCAAATACCACAGTTATTTACGCTTGTCCGGTGATTATGGCCCAAGAAAAAGAAATGTCACTTGTATTTGTTGCACCGAAAGTCCTAGATGTCCAAGCCGGCGATATACTGTGCAGTCCTCAAGCCGGAGGGATCATGCACAAAATAGTTGCAGAAGTCAAAGATGGTGAGTTTTGTGAGGGTGTCAGGATGGTCAAGCACTTCTGATTCTGAAAACTTGTATACGGCTTTGAGCGGCGTTTTCGCGTGAAACTCATGGATTTAAGCTGTTTGTGTGTGTCTACGTGTCGTGTAAACCACGTGATCAACAATCATTACTTGATTAAAAGTTAACAGGGGAGGGGTAGGGGTGGAAATCAGCACTTACAACGTTTTCAATATTCAACTGAAAGTTGCCACAAGTTGCGAATATAGTAGAACTTAAACTGAAAAAAGAATACTTGCCGTTCGAGTCAATTTTGCTGGTTTTTTGCGCGTTCTGCAAGATGGTAGATCGTAATGGGGGCTATTTGGACATCATGTCATCTTGCAAGAGTACTTTTTTGATGTATTCCCCCAAGCTACAAAAAGAACAACCAAGGAGACACAGAGAGCGGGTCTTCACGTTACTAAAAGTCAGTATCTTTGTATAAAATTCAATCAAACCTGTTTAGGGGTGCATATAAAGCAGAAGTGTTTCTCGGGAGACTGTATTCGTTCGAAAACAGGACGGAACATCTGATAACTCTGACTCATTGTGCTCTGGTCCGGAGTAGAAAAAATTGATTATGTCTTGCAACCATCTAATGATTTCCACTTTTTATTATTATTATTACCTTGCAAGGCCCTTTTAGAGTGATGATGAGTGCCCCGGCAGGTTTAGAGGAAGTAATTAAGTATGCAGACTTCAAGAAAGAAGCGACAGTAGAAGATGTGGACGATGATTCAACTCTTGAAGATGAGCCTGATGAAGACGACTTAGAAGACATTATTTCTGGAAACATCACGCTTAACGTAAGCCGGACACTTGTCCTACCTGACGGTGAGTTGGTTTGTTTTCTCTACCGCTTTTTTTTATTAATTTTTTTTTAAATAAGGACTTAAGCTCTACTTTAGTCAGTAATTGGCCCGATTTATACTAGAGTCGGATTATCCGTCTAGGTCGAGCTTGGGCCAAAAACGGTGGCTCGTCTGATAATCCGTCTGTGTATAAATACGGGCAAGCAGACGGATCATCCAAACAGACGAGCTATCGCGATAGTCCGTTTTGTCAGATGAATCATCGTGGATAACTCGTCAAGACGGATGACCTGTCGCTGTATGTAAATGCGGGAAGAAGACGGACTACCCACGACAACTACACCTGTCCTTCCCGTATGTATACTATATACTACGTCTGCACGAATGATCCGTCTACAGTATAAATCGGGCCATTGATGGAATGCTAGGAAACATAAACATGTAATCCAGGGAAAATAAAAGTAGACCTTATTTCGAAAGCCGCGTTTTCTTTTTGTTCTTTATAGCAAGCCTGATATATATGAATTGAACTTTTCCTGCAATCATGCACCACCCTGGAACAAAGTAAATAAGTTTCAACCCTAATCAGCCAAACGGGAATAGTTTCTCAAGATCAGAGAAAATTCTGCGGATGGACAAAAAATCCCGAAAAACCATGTCATCTGCTTAGCAAGATGGCCGTCATAGAGAAGTCGCTGTGAGCTGATTTATGACTGTTTTTGCGACTTGAACACTTGACTTGTTTTTTAACCTTTATTTTGTAGTTCACAAGTAACGTTTTCTAATTTTTCACCTCGTTGACTTCCATGTGACTCTTCGCAACACTAAAATACACATAAAAATACACATAATTTTGAAACACATGTAAACCTGAGTTAATGTGCATTAATATTGTCCCCGTCATTTGGTTTAGTTGTATTTGCATGGTAAACAAACCAAAAAAAATACTGAAGGAGAATCTTTTTCAATGAATGTAAGCAGCTCACTTAAAATACATAATGAGCTGTCTCCAAGCCCATCCATTTGAGTTCTTCTTGATGCAATAGAGTATGAAACTGTGTTATTCAATTCCAGTGTATAAGTGTCTTGGGCACACGTACGAGATTGGAAACCTCCTCGTCCATTCGTATTACCTGGTGATGGAAAAAAGCCTCGCGGTCCCCAAGATAGGCGACATTGTAGCGTCAAACGCGAGTGGTGGGTTCATTGAGACTGTTGTTTCAGTTCATAAAACCAACGATACAGGATACTTGGAAACAAAGTTGCAGCGATGCAACGAGTATTCTCAGTTGAATGCCACCAGGTATAGTGAAATAAAATACATTTTCTAAAAAAAAAATGTTGCTGGTTATGTAATTTTGCGAAACATGAATTCTGGAAAGTACCATAGTACTACCTGAAAGAAACACAAGTACGCGATTTATATCAAGCAAAAGTGAAGCATACAAATGCATCAGCAGAATCATTCAAACTATGGTATACTTTCCTGGTTATTTTCCCCCTCCCCCACTCTCCCTCCCACTCCCCCTCCCGTTCCCCCTCCCGTTCCCCCTCCCTCATCTTTTAGCCACATGAGTACTACACATTAAGAATGCGTTCCAAACTATTGTTTTTTTTTTCCAAACTTACTTTTGTTTCTATTTTCGACCA